>JAGVSQ010011073.1:0-12478 GCA_022683975.1 Rhyacophila evoluta
GTTACGCACTATGCCTCGCGGATATATACGTCATAAGCACTAAAGAGGTTAAGTTCATCAAGTCGATCATCTGCAGATAGTATTATGGTAAGTCAAATCCTGTTATATAAACGTGAAATGAAATTTCATTATAAAGGAATATTTTATAAATATGTCCCTTTTCAAGTCCAAGATATGTTCATTATAATAGATAATTCGTTATTTCGATATTCGCTATATCGGAATTTGACTGTGTATGAATAATACGTGATAACAAATACTAGACAATGAGAGTATTACTTTGCTAACATAAATGCGGTGAATCTTATATTTTATAATATATATAGTCTTGATAATGCTGCAAATAAACAGATTGACTTAACTGCATTTAATAAATAGATATAATGAACGTTTGTGTTGACGATTTGTTTGAACTCAACAGTGCGCTTTGTACTACGAAAATGTAGATATTTACGGTAAAATAACATTTAATAGTAAACTAATAGAACAGTTATGTACAAAAATATATATTTTAGCGAATAATTAATACGTTATTCTAAGATATGATAACAATTAGGCTTCAGTTTAGATTATAAAAATGTGTAATTTGTTAGAAGATATAATGTTTGAATTAATCAAAATTTGAAAGAGATGAACACAATTTATTTCTAAAGATTGGTTCGAAATATTCGTTCACATTTGGAGCATAAAAAAAAGGAAAATACTTCAGATTTCGTGTTTCCGGAAAGCCAACAGCGGAAGCTTTTTTGACCAAGCTCGATTAATTCGATGTCTACCCGATATTGCATAGCCGAAGGCAATCACTATACCGACTGGAAACCCAAAAGATGTATCTTGATAGATTTGTGCATTCATAACGTAAAATGAAACTTCGATATTCAAAAGTTTGCGTAGCTCATACAAAGTACAATATATACACTAAACAAGTATTGCTATATAAATTTTGATCAAGGATCCAAAAGTTAGTCTAGTGTGGGCCATCCTATCTGGTTAACACAAGAGCGAATTTTATTGGTTTAAAAACGATCTCGTCGCATTGGTCGACGTAAATAAGAATCCTTGAATAAATTGAGGACGTTAGACTGTGTAACAACTTTAGTGATGTTATTATTAGTATTAACTTCCGGAAAATCGTCGAATAAAATCATGAATAATTCCCGATATTGTTCCAGGATATGCCCGATCGAAACCGAGGGGTAGGACGGGGCAAGTGGATGACGATTATATTTAGCAGTCCGAAGGTTACGAATACCATGTATTCGTGTATAGCGTGAACTAATTACTGAACACATTATTTACGAGTATTTATTTGACACATGTTGTAATATTGCAAATTATATGTCCAATACATTTACAACACGACATAAATATGATTATAATTAAAATAGTAAAAATATATTTAAGGAGAACACATCAAAAAACAAAGGCAATTTTGTAATAATAGAAGAAAGAATACAGAGAATTAAAAAAAAACAGAAGGATGGAGTGTGTCTACCAAGTAAGTTAGACAGACTATTCTCATAATGTATATAATAGCATCCATATAAACTCACTCTCACGTAGATGGAAGATATTAATATCCGAGGAAATTTTGTTAAACATCACCATTACTCCGTGACTACTAGCAGTATAGTCTTACAATTGGGAATGTCAATTATTTTATTAAGAAATAAAAACATCACAGGGATCAATATAAATATGTGTTATATTAAATATACGACCAGCATGTGCGTGCGTTTTCTTAACCACGTTGGTATTTGAATTATTTGAATGATGTCATATTCCGTCTCAGAGGGGAAGAAAGATAGCATTCGGAGCAGCTAGATACAGTCATCAGTGAGTAAATGATATTTGCCTGGAAATGTCTCATTTGTTTCCGCCGTAATCTTGCATTTGATTTATATTATTTGACTTTTAATACATAATATAATGATTTTATAGCTAATTATTATACAATAATTGATCTAGCAAAATACATTTGAAATATAAATTTTAACTGAACGATTTTAAGTAACAGTAAGGGGAAAGTTCCATAAAAACGTAAATTTTTAACCACACATTGCGAAAACGAAATTCACGCGAGGCGACACGCCGGTTTATGTGATAATAATGTTAATATAACAAAAGAATATAACCGTTAATACGAACATTGGCCACCCATAAAAAGAAAGGAAGGGTCCGCCACGAGAGCGTACGTCCGTGTCCATATGGCCACGGCGTAAGGGGACTATATGACATTAGGACGTCAAAAAGGAACAGTATTATGACCTTTGTTATCGTGATCTTTTCTTGAGAAATAACACACTTCCACAACTATGGGTTACACGTAAGCTTTCGAGTGAAATATATCAGCGAACTCAAAAACTGAAAATAAAACATGTCAGCCGAGTTACCAACCCTCCAGAGGAATAGTGTTTATTACATATATTATATTCCACTCACTTTATTTCTAGCTATATTCTATTGTAAAAAGTATTTGTTAATGTAATTAAAATCCACTTGGTGAAATTACGTGTCTTGATAATAATAACTCAGTAATTCTATAGATTAGTAAATTAGCTTTCTAAAAACGGATACAGAAATTATTTTGATTAAACTAAATAACATTGAGAATTATAAATCAATATATTTATATGTGAAATATAACAGCTTGTGAAATTTATATGTAATACGTTAGAACTAAGCGCATGCAATGTATTGCGTCAGTTTTTGTAAGTTTAAATTTAAGGTACCTTCTTACAACCTAAGGTCGAGGGTACAATAGATCCCGCGGCGACAGAGACAAAATGACGGAAACAGAGATGCGAAATAGCTATAAATAGGTGAGAGAGAAAGTGAGTAAGTTGGTGTGACGACAACGTGTTGTCGCGCTGCCGAACTTGTTTATTTTCTCACTAACCTATTTATAGCTATTTTGCATCTGCGTTGCCGACGCTTTGCTGCTGTCGCTCTGCCGCCATGGCATCTATCGTAGCCTCAGCCTAACACGCATAAATATATTATAAATATACAAGCAAAAGCAGTATAACTGAAATAAGAGGATATTACAGTAAATAACAAAATCTAATGACAGGGTGAATCGATCTTTCGATAAACTAAAAACATTATTTTATCGAGTTTTCAATTATTTTTTTAAAATAAATACACTTTTACACAATTCATTATATGCTATAATTGCCGGTTTTGGTTTTAGCCATTTTCATGATAATATCACATGACCAACGTGTATATACATGTTAGCAACAATAATCTTTCTAAAATTTAAATATCATTAAGATTAAGAAAGAAAATAAAATATTTATATTACTACTTACACGTTACATTAAAGATTTACTTACTGATTTGCAATCTGTTAATTTGCCAAACTACTAAATATTTTTTCTTAATTTATTTGAAATTTATTCGAGTATTAACCTACTTATAATATATTGACATGGTGTAATACCATTGGTCTGGTAATAGATAAAATCACTGTTGGGCAATTTGTGTTGGGGACAGAATAATCCGTGTGAAATGCGTGAAGAGAAACGGGTGTTGGAAATAATGATTTAAAGCACCGTTGAAAAACAAATGAGCTTAAAATTAAATGCCATTGTTATTTTTATTAATTCGCAAGAGAAAGTTTGAGAATGTCCGAAATATGGAGAGAAACTGGGGAGAGTTTCCCCAAACTTACGAGGGCCATACGTTATTAGCGCCATACCTTTTCTCGACAATATAGTTGACATAAAATAATCATAAAAACTGAACACTATACTCATGCATCTAAGGGTCTTTGATTGCCTCTGAAGGAAATATATAATACAATATCTACGACTATCTCAAAATATTAATTAACAACATAAATAATTTCAAATCTGGATAGAGAAGATAAATATTTTGTAACTAAGTAAGTATATTAAGCAGTTTATTGATCATATTCACATTGCGAATACCAGTGATTCCCAAACTGTTTTGTGCGACGGACCTATATATAAGATAATAATAATCCGCGGATCCAAAAAAAAAAAATCAATGCGGAATTCGACCGAATTTTTATATATTTATACTTTCGTACATTCGTCCAGAATTATGGTGGATTTTCGTTGTATTTTGGATCTCGCACATTTTTGAAATGTCTATACTTTCGCACCTAGTAGCCGGCGTAAAATTCAATATACTTCACATTATAAGTTCTTGTTTTTTTTCTTCGCTGTCCGGTGAGCCCCAAATTGATTTTAAGTTGCTACGGACCCCTAAGGATCGGTACAGACAACTTTGGGAGCTACTGGTGAAGACCATGCAATAGATTATTAGTCAGAAGAATTATTAGTTATTTAATTATTCAACCCAGTGCGGATACAGTTATGTATTTATGTATTTTTTATCCATCTAAAGGATTCGAGTCCGTGACTTTTGTGTTGAGAAACTTAGTGACCTAGGCGACAGAATACAGGAACTAATGTTTCTAACGTGACATTTTTATTCACTCTAGTTAAAAAAACTTTTGATAATTTACATTATTGTACATACTTTATAAACAGTTTTTTTTGAATTTTTAAATATTTTAACATGGTTATTTAAAAGGTTGAATTTATGATGGAGGAAAAAAAATAGTTATCATGTATCGAATTGAATAAGTTTATTTAAAAAAAAAAGTATATCAAGGAGTATTTTGTATGTCTATTCCGAAAGTGGAGCATACTGATATCCACAATGTAAAGAGATGTCTTGACAGATGTTTTCAAGATAATGGTTGTCAGCCAATTGCTCAATTCAATGTAGACCTGCATCTTTAAATTATTTTTCATCCAGCAGCTGTAAGAATCGCACCCGCGATCTCCAGGTTCAAAACGGGTAACATTCATTATTCAGAGTTGACGGGAAGGTGATATGAAATTAATAGATAATTTGAAAATTTAGTAAGTTTTAATATAAAATTTTCAGGGCGATCAAAATACATGATGAAGCGTAGAGCATATTTTACCAATGAGCTTTTGAAATATTAAACATTTGACAATCTTAGACATTGATTTCATACGAAAATTTGATAGTAGTGTATGCATTACAACACAGTCATAACGAAATTGAAAAAAAAAATGATTTTTAAAAATAAAAGTAATTATTCGTTTTTGAAATTGAAACACCATATATATGTTTATAGATAACCAACTAAAAATTACAATTATGTCGCTGTTGGTATTAATGGGGTATTATAGAATTAAAATATCAACCAAATACTTTTTGCCCGGTAGCGTTGATGTTAACGCACACGCCTAGCAAACGGGAGAATGTGAATTTGATTCCAACGCCTGCCAGATTTTAAAAAGTCCTAAAATGCAGGACTAAATGCCCATTTGGTTAAGTAATAAGTCTGACGACATGAAATTCTCGTGAATAATAAGCAGCCAAGACATTTCTTCACATTGAGGAGACCCATATACTCCACTTTCGGAGCGGACATCTTCCCACTACATAGAACCATATGCTCAACTTTGTGAGTGAATATTGTTTAAAAAATAGTTTCGGCATATACTTTTTTTTGTGAAATTTGATTCACGCTTGAATTCAATTATATGTGTGGTGCAATATTTGCGAACTCACAGACAATTTTGAAATTGTTATGGAATTAATTATTTTTTTGATATCAAAATATGATGAACGAGAGATTGTTATAATTGCGGTTTCAGATTAGTTGTTAAAATGCAATCTGACACTGATTAAAATGATAGGCGTACCTGCATTGAAAATATTATAGATGAAAAATTGATCGTTCATTGGCATTCGAAACAGGTTCGGGAATGGATGGTAAATTTCCCATGGCGCTTAATCCCGAAACTAATTTTATATAATGACTAATAATAATTTTAATAGAATTCAAATCACTGCCGAATCGAATTATTATAGATGGGATTCCATAGAGGACGTATCTGAATTTAAAATAGAGATATTCAACTGTAAATAATACCGTATAATTGGATGTAGTTAAGCAGAAAGCTTCCAAGCGACAAATTGAAATTATTCATTTTATTGCATATAGTGCTTCGAAAACATCAATAGTTTAATATGACAAAGACAACTAATCATAAAATATACAACCGGAAGTAATCGAAGTTTTTTCTATCTCGCATACTAACAATTTACAAAAAATAATATCTTCAAACGTCCATGTGGTTTAAACGTTAGCGGCTTTGCGTTTTCTTAATTATAATTATCACATATTTTTTCAATAAATATACGTATTTGTATTGTACTATATCGATATATTGTTATATTTATAAACAAAAAATACATTGAAGTTTCCAAGGTTTTATGGACAAAGACTAATATAATATTGATAAAAATCCAAACATAAAACAACCAAAATTTTAATTAGGACCCACAAAACATTCAATTAATTTTTAAGTAGTACGTTTTTCAATAATTTAACAGTGAAGAAAGATGTAGTATATGCCATATAAGTATTTGAATTTTCGATCACGGTTTTCGCTTGGACCTCTTGTGCTTAACTAAATCCAATTAATATCATCAAGCTATTGTTATAAAAATCTAATAAAAATAGGGTAAATTACAGTCACGATTTTTTTTTTAAATCCAGCATATATGTGAATCGAACCCGCATTCTCCAGCCGCGAGGCGCACAAGCTAGCGTCATTGATAGCGGTGAGTCATATATTTACAAGTATAATACATACCGGTTAGCGTAGTTGGTAGCGTGCGCGGCTAGCAATCCGGGGAATGCGTGTTCGAATAACCGTCTGTCGGATTTTAAAAATCTGAAAATGCAGGACTGGATGCCCATTGGGTTGAGAAATTGTCGAGACGTCTTCACATTGCAGGAAGTCCACTCTCGGAGTGGATATCTTCACACTGTGTAGATCCATATGCTCCAACTCAGGAGCGAACATGCTATATATATGTATATATATATATATAATACAGCATTTAAATCAAAAATTATTTCCATAAAGTAAACTCTATTGATAGTAGTAATTGGGTACACGTTTGTTTGTTTTAAGTCAATATTAATTGATACGCTTTAAGCTAATATAGCTTAATGTCAAGATCTATGATAGTTTATTATAATATGAAAGATTGTAGATTTCTCAAACAAATAATATATTTAAGTAATGCAAAACATAATGAAAGCTGTCCCAAATGTCAATGAAATGCTTTACAATGGAATTTTCTCTATTGCTTCATCTTTTCGCTTGCGGGGACACAAACGCGTATAACTCAGCATGCAGATTGGCAGAGGAATAAACGGCTGATGGCCATTTACGTGTGAAAATTGTTATATATTTGTATGAGAAACGGTAGCCTCCGGATGCATTGAGGTACTCCATGTCAAAGAGGTCTTTGTTGTGTTACCCCTGCCGTCAAGGGTGTGAAAAGAATGGAAGCTTTGCTGGTAAAGGACACTTCGGGAAGGTGTTTACATCCGTTTTTCATTTGAGCATTTACTAAAGGACCGCGCCGTCTGTTGATAGGTTATAAAAATGATGCGTAAAATAGAAAATTCTATATAATTAGTTAAAATATAACTCGGTAGGGTAGAAGTAAGCGTGCGCACCTCGCATCCGAGAAATACGGGGTGGATTTCTACATCTGTTCAATTTTGAAAAAATCTGAAAATGCAAGACTGGATGGATGTCCATTGAGTTGGGCAGTTTTCTGAGCATCAATTTTAGAGAAATGACATGTCTTCACATTGCAAAAATTCATATATACTATAATTTCAAAATGGAATATTTATATTTATACGCTTTACTTTCAGAGAGAACATGGTAAAAAAAAATATATATAAATATATACTAAGTCAGTTTCTGATATCCACATTATCAAGGCTTATGTTGACATATGTTTATTCATCGAAATCGATTAGCATGCAATTGTTCAAATCATCAGGCATCCAGTCCTAAATTTTCAGATTTTTATCAAATCCATTATACGTGGGAAATAAGCCTGCAAAGTCGGGATGCGAAAGGTGCGCAAGGTAACTTATCGACCACCGAGAGAATCAAACCACAAATATAACATTATTTAATAAATTCATGCTCCAAGGCGATTGAAATGTATGAATATTATTGTCACTCCAATAGTGTAGTTGCATGCCTAACAATCCGGACAATGCGGGTTAGATTTCCCATCTGTCGGATTTTAAAAATCTTAAAATGCAGGATTGGAAGCCCATTGAGTTTAGCAATTTTCTGACAAATAATTTTCGTGAAAAACAATCTGTCACGACGTCTTCGCACTGTGGAGATCCATATGCTCCACTTTTGGAGCGAACATGGTATATAAAAAATACTACACAAAGATGTATTGACAAAATGTAGTCGTCAGCCAATCCTGCAATTTATTAGGCATCTCCCAACGGCTGCATGAGACTATGATGACTAGGTTATAGAGAACTTTTCGTGACGAATACAGAAATTCGTCGCAAATAATTAATAATATTAAAATACATATATTAATTGACAAACTTTGATAAAAATAACAACGTTATGGTGCTTGCATTATTAGTTAGCACTGCATTTTTTTGTACACATCATTATTTCTATTTGCTTTATACTTTCGTGTACACTCACAACAAAGTGTCGGTATTTGTATTTCTATCAATACAAAAACTTTTCAAATTATCACCTTAATATTTATCACACAGGGGTAAAAGATATGCAATAAAACAAACCCTACAATCATTATACCTATTTTTTTATTAAATAATATTTAAAATTATACATATTTTTTGCGAAGATTTTTACAGACGCTTTAATTAAATAAGCTTTTTTC
This sequence comes from Rhyacophila evoluta, assembly GCA_022683975.1. Lineage (NCBI taxonomy): Eukaryota > Metazoa > Arthropoda > Insecta > Trichoptera > Rhyacophilidae > Rhyacophila > Rhyacophila evoluta. The sequence goes on from JAGVSQ010011073.1 coordinate 8,773, forward strand.
TTTTAAAATTTACAAGTGACTATTCATATATTAAAAATCTAGCATTTATAATATCGTCGTCTTCAAGAAAAAGCTCGCCAAATACATTTTTTTCCAAAATCAAGACATGCTAGCAATCTTGTTATTTCGACATCCATCTAGAAAAAAAGTTATCAAAATGTCTTTTTATACGTTTTAAGTTGAATTAAAAAAAAATTATTAACTATATTTGTGTTGATATCAAATTCACTTCGACGCCTGTATTTTGTAGATTAAATTTTGTTGGTTAATGAGTTTTTTCTTGAGTGCGACGATATATTAATCTGAATGTGCCAGCAAATAATGAAATAATCAGATACGAATAAAACAAATGATTGTCAATTCCCGAAATCATACATAATGTAAACACGCAGTTGAAAGAATAATGCATAATCGATTGTAGAAGGCAAAAATGACGTAAACCTCAGTTTTTAGAAGAGGTTTTTTCGATAGTCACAATGTATACAACTTAATATACGTTCTGTCAAAAGGCTATACGCTGAAAATAATGTATCAGCATCTAAATTTAGATATTAAGTTTGGAAAATGGATTGCGACCAGGAAAAAGTACTTCCACCAAATCAATTTTATTGATATTTCTTTGACATCTTATTAAATGAAAATCAGATTACGTAAATAAAACACCAATTTTAGTCTTCATGTACAAAAGGGTTGTGTCTATTTAATATTTCGATTTTGTCCCATTATTATTATTTACATTATTTTTTTTGAGATATATTTTAAAATTTGTTCTGTGTGGGTTAAGTTCTCTTTCCTTTAGAGAATACTGATTACATTAATCCGTTTACTATTTTAAATGGTATAAGTAATATAAAATGACAAAACGACGAAATAAATATTGTTATAATCAGCACAAATATAAAATATTTCCTTGAATGCAAAAACGTACGAGTACATTACGATATTTCAACTTTTTTATTAATTATGATTACCGCAAAGTAATAAATTTGCGTTGAATATATAAATCGAATAGTTGAAAGCTTTTACAGTAATGTAATAGCATTAAACAACACAAATGCGATATGTTTGTATTATATTAAAACTATTCGTCAAAAAAAAATATTTACTTTAATTAACTAAACTACAGAATCGATTATGAGTTTAGATGCAAGTTGTACCAAAATGTTGAATATACAATTTTAATCTCGTTGCCTCTTCTCTGATAACTACTAAATGTTCCCTTCATCCATCCACCTCGTCCATACGCCTGGTTTCAATCAGACATACCCCAGAGTTCTGATATCGAGAATCGATCTAATTTATCCGAAGGGAATGTCCCATTTTGAAGATTTCAACTAATTTCGCATAAAGTTCAAGTTTTATTTTAAATTAATTATCTTAAATCTAGTAGGCGAGCGATCAACGTACACGTATTGCATCCAGGAAACGAGAGTTTGATTCCCACACCTGTGTAAAATCCGAAAAGGCAAGACTGGATGTCTATTAGCCTGAGCAATTATCTGACAACCGATTCTCGTGAAAAATATTATATCGAGACATGTCTTTACATTGCTGTGTAGATTCATGTGATTATTGTGTAACTGGTAATCGAACAATACAATTTATAATCATACTAGAAAATTAAAGATTGCCAATTTAAAGAAAATTTAAAAATTCGAAATACGGATTTCAATATTTTCGAAATTTGGTCGAATTTCGAAATCTTGGATTTTTTCGGAATTTCATAATTTCTTCAGAAGTACGGATTGCTTTTAGAATTGGATTAAAAATTGGAGATTTCTCGTTTTTCATTATCTTAATTTCTAGATTTCTACTTTCGCACATTCGTCCAGATTTTTTTTAGGGTGAAAATACGGATTTTTTTAAAATAAAAAACAAAAGCGATTCCCGGAATTTACCTAATTCCGAATTTAGTTTTGCAATCCCTAACTCTAATTCGTGAATTATTGAAAAGGTGACTGTAGACTAACTATCGTATGGCTAAGTCAACATATTAAATCAAATGTTGAATTATCATTTAATATGACAAAATGAAACATTTATAGTAAAATTGTGTAGTTATTATGTAATATTATAAAAAGATGTTTTAAATTTTTGGTGCCTAAATGTTTTATTTTGAATATATTATAAATATGTTATATAAAATATAAAAGGGCCATTTCCTTCGAAAAAGATGATGTGTATTTTTTAATATTTTTACGTGAACTATCATATTCATAAATCCTCCCCATATCTAACGACAAGTGGCATTCAGAAGTGTTGGCAAACAGGTGAAAAGTGTGTTCGAAAACGTCGTTTTATTTTCCGGAATTCGTATAAGAGTGTTCGGAAATGCGTGTCATCGTGAGTGCAATAGTGACAACTTATAATGAGGCGGTTGCAGCGGATACGATTTGTACAAAAAAATAAAAATAATTGGCGGAATATATATGCTATAGTAATAATATGATATATTCAGATTGTGAGAATTGTGAAAATAGAGTACATCGTCGAATTTGACAGGAATTATAGTATGAACTGATTTTGATAAGAGAAGAGCTTTTTAAGTTGATTCGATCATTTGTCGGACCGTTCGGCCATTTCGGTTTTGCAAAGGATAATTTTCTAGCTTTCAAAAATTTTCAACAAGGTTAAATATTAACAGGGCATAATCAGCTAGAATATAAATCATGCACGCTAACCAAGGCACATTAAAGAGAGATTTACGTTCGTTACGCTACGGTATACGCTCGAATGCCAGGTGTGGATACGTGAGGGAAAGCAAGTAAGAAATGATTCTTCCATAAATGAGTGCCGTTAGCTAATCGCTTCGCATGCCGGCGGTCACATCACGGCGGTACCAAGATATAACAAGACATATAATGTGGCCTGAAGATGCCGAAAGGCGAAACCCGGGTCGCTAACAGTGATCTCACACATGGAAATTTAGCAGTTTTAAATAATTTAGAATTTAAAGGGCATTTATTTTTTCTATTTAATATATTTTTTAAATAATTTTGAAAATCACGGGTCAGAGCCAAAGTGAAAAGAACTGAAATATGACAGACTTTACTATTGTATTATAGAAGTGGTTCGGCCAAATATTATAGATACACAATACAATACGATAAATATACGTACCGATAACACTGATGGAGCCTAAAAATAAGGCAAAGTTAAGTTTTCCCAGGAGCGGTATATCAAAGGCAGTAGAGCCTGCAGCTTGGGGTATTATTCAAAGCCGGGCCTCGCGGGAAGCTTTCGCGGATCACTTGCATTTTTTGATTTATGTTTCACTTTCATCCATTTTACGAGATTTTTCCGCGGTTAAAACACCTGCACGAATATAGGGTAACTAACTACTCGGAAGAAAAATATAAAACAGCTGATTCAGACTCAAGATTGAGTTCTGTTTGTACACTCCCACATGATTACTTAATGTTAATTCTTAGCGAACAGTATACCAATTAAATAATTGACTGAGAATTATTGTAACTAGTATAAATTTAAAAAATATGAACTTCAAGCTTGGCACAAATACACTGAATAGAAAAAACTGGGGTTCATTAAATTAAAAATATATTTATTTACTTTATACATGTTGCGATATTACAAATTATAAGTTTAATACATTAGCAACACAATATACATATGGTTATGGCAAACATATTAAAATATAAAAAAAGAATAAAGAAGGAATTAAAAATACATATATATACAGAAGGAA
>JAGVSQ010011074.1:0-12478 GCA_022683975.1 Rhyacophila evoluta
TAGACTGTATTAAAAAAGTGATAACGATGTTGCTGTCAATGTGATATTAAAATTATATACTTAATATATTGTAATGACATTGTAATATAGTTTTTAAAATATCGCCTTTTCAAATTACAAAATATTACAATAATTATCTATTCGCAATGTCATACGATTGATAATTTTAGATAATAATCATAAATCACTAAGTAAACTAAATATACAACTATGTATACATAATCAGTGCTGAGCTATGAGTAGGGGGCACCCTTTTTGCAAAAGTACAAGTATACACAAAAATAAACAAAAAAATAATGAATACTATACTTAAATACAACTTCCATATGCGTAACTTTCAAGCCTTTTCTAAAGGATTTTAATAATGAAAATATCCTATATTGTTTAATTAAATTGTTGACGTAATATAAATATTATCGCGGAAAGAAAATACTGTTGATTTGTTTTCTTTTTAAAAGGCGCTCATCGTATTTAGGAGCCCTTACGCAGTGCACAATCTGAACACTGCATATGGTGAATTTGTGCTCTAAGTGCTTTAAATAATGATTTTTTTATTTTGGTGTTAAAATATCACAAAATATTTTGAGAATGAGAAAAACACTACATATAATGAAAGTGATATAATTGACAATATATATATATATTACATATATCTGGAAGAAATTGTTTAAGAAAACTATGATCCACTCTTTATTATAGCGGTATTTTAATTTATTTCAAAGCTGTAATTAACAGCACGTATATGGAACAAAATCTTCTTCTTCTGCCATATCATTTACATGGCGTATACAACCGGCACATGGCGTTTATATGGTTCTCTACCACCAACTAGTCGCTTTGTATCCATCTGCAGTAGCTAGTATTTTTAGTGGATGGTATTCGATGGTCTTTGATAACGCTGGGCTTCCTCCAGCTTAAAGAAGAGACAGAAAGGACTCGAGCTTTCTGAAGACACACACAGTAGTGTCCCAGCCAGTTTTGAAACCACTGCATGATTATTAAGATAACGGGGAATGCTCATCTGCCCTCTTATTTCCAAGTTCTTTGTTAAAAAAGTAATCATCTATAATTAACATCTAATTTAAAAAATGAATTAATGATTAAATTATTAAATTAGAATTTACGTGTTCAGTTATGTATTAATTCACATCTAGATTAAATTCCTCTCTAATTATTGATACCACTTCTTCCAGTATCCTGCAGTACACTACCGTATACTTTCGCAGAACTAATTTTTTATAATATTAAGCAACCCATCTTTTGCGTACTGTATGAGTCTTGAGAAATTTCCGTTAACAAAGTAGACCGATTTTCAATACAAAACTAGGTGTGAGGACGGGGTAAATATATTAAGTGTATATTGTATGGTTAACTTTTATTTAATGTTTATTAATAATTATATTTGATTGTAATTTTGCAAACTCTTTAGATTCAAATTCGATAAGCTATTGTTTGCTTAGTAGTCAGTAGGACTAGGTAAGTTTTTTTGACTGAATAAAATAATGTAAAGATATGAAATTGCTTTTAATTTAAGTCTTATCTCGATTTATAAATGATAACAGTTAATATGTCAGGTAAAACCTACAACGAATTGCTCAATAATTGTACATTCATCAAACTGTGAGTTTTATTTTATAGAAGTAATTGAAGAAATCTGCAAAATAATGCTGGAAATGATAGTAAAAATCTTCGTGAAATGTGTCAAAATTCACATCAATTTGCTTCACATTCGAAAAGCACATGATTTAAAAAAAAGTAAAAGCGCCAAGAGCACAGGATGATAGATGTTGCAATGTTTTAATAATGGTTTCAATTAGATATTGGCTGTAGAAAGAAAAAGGGAGCTTTTATTTGATAATTAAAATGTATGTAACATAATAAAACGTTATATTGTAGCAAAAGGATGTAAGCTAAACATGCCAAATTAGTGTCTAATTTTAGCTTTTAAGTTTAAAAAAAACAGCAAGGAGTAAAAGGGGCTTCCACCTGATCAATGTTATCGATCTTTTTAGATAATATCATATCGACTAAATAAAACACAGTTTTAGTATTCATGCAATTCAAGGTGACACTTTTATCTTTGGCTAAAAATCAATAAATAAACATTTTTTGAATCTGATGTAAAATTTGTTCTGTGTGCGTTACGCCCTGTTTTAATTCCACATTCGATAGGTGACGTTGCATAATTTAAATAATGTAACCAAAATATTTACATTTTTAAATGTTACATTTAAAATGAAATGTAAAACAGTGTAAAATTGTGAGCAAACAGACTTTTAAATAAGAAGAAAGATGCGTAGGTTAGATTGTTTTTTAAGAAATCCAGCACTAAGGTGATTTATCAAGAAAAATCAGCTGCCAACAAAGCAGAAAATGATCAGAAGGATACGAAAAGATCGAATTAAAAAGTGTTGTTAACAAAATGCTGATAAACAATATTGCTTAGTTAAGCGAGTGTTTCTTTAATAAAGCCATACAATGTATATATGATGACAAATTGTCACATTACATAAATTAAAAACGTTACGGCTCAAAAAATGATATTCTCATTGTAATAATATTTTTTTGTGGTTATGTAGTATGAAATAATATTTTAGAAACGCAGTAATGCAAACTATACGGTATTCACCAGATCCGCACTAAGTAAATGTATAAAACAATTTTTTACTATGTCATCTTCCAATATACGACATGTGCATCTTTGCAATATGAAAAAACTTTGTTACATAATCACTCAATTTATTGGGTAACTTGATTAACGAAGTTGATTTGAAACTAAAATCTATCCCAGATTTGAAAAAAATGATCTGTAAATAAATTGAAAAATCGTCGTTATGGGTTTTTTTATCGAATATCCAGGGCGCAGATTAAAGATAGTTTCTACTACATTATATCATGTAATTATATTCTTCTATAATACAGCATTACTATGGTTTATTGAAATAGATCAGATACCTTCATGTATTTTTTTTGTATTTAAATGAAATTTATTTTTGATCTGAACATTTTACATTTGATTCAACAAGCTAATCCTATAACAGCAAAACGTTGAAAGGTCTTAATTTGAAAATTGTTTTTTTATCAAACTCTAAGCATAATTTCTAGCGGACTCAAGAATCGGGAGAAGAAGAAGAAAAACAAACTCAAAACAATAATCATACTGATAGTCTTTCATCCAAATAAAAAATATCTTTACAAGCCATCCGCTGTGTACTTAATGAGGTATATTCTGAAATATGAATGAAGAAAAATTAGAAATACTATTCCAATACATATCCTTGTAGTTATTATTACACTTTTTGTTTTGAATAAATGACATTTGATGATATTAAAAAGTCTATTCCAACTCAGTTTATACTTTAAGATCAATACGGGGCAATTAAGTTCCTCACGACGGTCCTTGTGCCTACCTATCATGTTCCATATAGGTGATAAAATAAAACTTTTCCATGTACAATATCAATGTACGGTTAATAATGTTTATATATTATTTTTTTCGATTTATTGATAAGAGTTGTATTCTGATAACGAATGATAACGATAAACATCGACGCCATAAAGCTACCGCATCATAAATTATTTATTATGGTTTACTTGTATTTAATAATTTTTCAACAGTATTTGGTTGTGTCATTAAATAAATACGCCTTAGCAATTTGCTTACTACAAATAAAAAAGTCCTAAAGCTTGTTCAAAGAAATACATATTTGCCATGGGGAAAAACTGGGTTAGATTCATATTCGAAAACCTGGTATATTAATTAATAAGCTCATTCATTTTGATAGTTTGATGTTTTCTGACATATGAGCGATAAATTTTTGTTTGTTTTTAACATAAGTATTAAATTCAAACATTCAAATGCGTTTTTTTCGATGTGATTTTTTACTATGACGATATAAATGAGAAGATATTAAATTGCAAAACCACAAAGATCTAATGGTTGTACGTAACTGCTAGCGCGGTTAATAGCGATTGGAAGACATTTATTAGATAATATACACTATTAATCTGAATAAAAACGAGAAATAGAAGTGATTTCCAGTGAATTGCTTAGGTCTTGGAATAGAGATGAATCAAGAACTCTCTGGCTTTATGAAGTTTATGATGATTGCCATTTGCTTGCCTTGTCAAAAAATAAATAGCCAAATGACACGGTGATAAAGTTTTTGCAGGAATGCACAACCCATTTCAAGTTGTCACGCGCCAGACGACAGCAATACTGATCACCTATTTTTTTTTATTTTCTAGAATCTATCATAAATAGCTTACATCAATCCACTACTGGATGAAAGGTTTCCGTGACAGGTTACAGTTCTGCACATTCCGCGGGTAGGGACTAATTACTATTTCAACAAAATCATTGCAACAAAAGTACTTTTTTGTAATAAAACCCTATATATGAAAACGATTTTTTTTTAATTAAAATTACGTTATTTTTTACCATGCGCATTCTGAAATTACACGATAAAAAAAAGTTCCGATCTAAAAGTGGAGTACACGAATCTCTCCAGTGTGAAGAACTAACTTGACAGATTAATTTACTCAACCCAATGGGAGTCCAATTCTAGATTATAGGAAATTTAGAACTCCAGCAAACGTAGGAATTGAACACGCAATCCCCGGATCCGAACCTTTTGCTAACCTCTCAAATACGGGAAGACTATACGATTATTATATTACCAATACCATATGGCTAATTTTAATAATATCGCTCATTTTTTATTTGTCTAATGGGGTATTTATACGTGTTTTTTTCTCTTTTTGATTACAATTTTGAATACACCCATTAAATAGTTAAAATCATATTTAATCACATATGTCAATACTCCTTTCCCTTGAAATCATTTTTAACAGGAAATATCTACCGTGTTCAATCAAGGAATGACAGATACATATCAATAAAATAATCATAAAAGTATATACAAATAAAACACAGCATTGACACGAAAATCTTTTTATTTATCTATGAAGGATTCATATCATGGGTTTCTATTATATTCTGAATCACCCAAGAAATAAATAGATATAATTATTCATAATTTTATAATCTGTAACAGTTTCTATTTTCAATACAACACCATCCTTGACATAATATAATTCTATACATTCTTACATTTAATTTATGATATCGTATTAATGACAATAGTTTTTATATTCGTTATCTATACATCATTCAATTTAAGCTATTTATTAATTATATTTAACACATTTCTCTAAATACACAGTAATTCTAGATTGAATTTTTTTCAATTCTGTTTATAGACATAGTTTTATTAATAATAGGAATGTATTTGGTGGGGCTCATTTGTTAATATATACAAAAAACTTAAAATATATCGATTATTTAAGAAATAAAAACTCTTGTTTTACTTAGCGTTGTAATTATTCATCAAAAATCGATAGAAATTAACACTATACGCACAATAGAAACATCACTACTCTTACCACAAATGCTTTCTGAATAAAATTCGTTAACACAGAAATTAAATTTGAATGCACGCATTGTATTTAATAGTAATTTTGAAAACAAATTATTTCATTTTTAAACAAATACATATTATTGATTAAAAATTTATTTGATGTCTGGCAAAAGTTAACAAAAAATGAACGCTGAATCTATTTCTTTGATTTTTAAAACTCTGCCAAATTCCGAAAATTACAAATCATTTTTAATTGAAGATTTATAGCAGGACTCGCCAAGCATCTTTGTGAATGAACGAAGCCATTATTTCTTTGTTGCCATATAAATATTTTTGGTTGGTTTTCTTCATATCTACAATAATTGTGATATCGTTTTTTGTCAGATTTATACTGACTAAACAATTTATGTGTATATATGCGTTCAAAATTCAAATCACTTGCTTATTTCGATGTAAAGCCAGACCAGATGTATTTAAAGAATACTTGAACAAAATTTGCAATTATTCTTATGCATGTGTGACTTTTGGAAAATTTTAGGAAATCAATTTAACCCGTGGACCAATTTGGGTTGGCCAAGCTTGATTTAAAATATAATATTCATTAAATTACATCCATTTTCTTTACTAAACAACGGCAATATGGCTGTTGAAATTACTTTCATCTTTAAATAATTTCAACTTATCAGTAAATATTTATTTCAAAACTGTAACACATGCCAAATATTTACGATCACTGATTTTGTCTATATTGATAAAAAATGTTTAATAAATATTAATTATCTAAGAAAATAGTCAAATGAATATTCGATAAAATGAGAAAAAATCAGTTGATTAATATTTTAATCAAAAAAATGTATTCTTGACACACCAAGGGTTTGTGAATTAATAACGTGTTATGTTATTAGTGAAATTTCAGATGCAACTAAATATGGAAAGTATTTATTTACACTTTTAAATTTGTAATAATATATCATTATTTAACTAAATACTTTACAATAAAACGGTAAACGATTAAACGATATGTATTTACAATGCTTTTTATAATTAAATAAGTTTGACTTAGCTTAGAAAATATAATATATTCCAACATACGAATTATGGTTTATTTTAAATCGGGATAGTTTTAATAGGTTTTGAAACAAAACTCCATGTATCGTTTAATGCATTGCGACAATATATGACAGATAAATGCGTCTTGTTTATTAAAGTATGTGAATGTGAACTTTCAAAAATTGATTTGTTTCTGACAAATTTACTGTAATTGCATTCAGTGTTATGAAGTTTCCATGGCAATACACAAACATGGAAAATAAATGTTTTCTTAATATGAAAAGTTTGTACCAATGTTATGAATAAAAATCGTGCTTTAGAAAATAGTGATGGTAATTTGGCCAATAAATTTAAAAATGATTTATTTATAATACATGACATTTTTCCATGTTTTTTTAAAAAGCAATGAATTGACCAAAAATGACTTTATTGTTCTACTGATAGCTAGCTTTATCAACAACTATGCTGATCGTGGATGCTGATTACAGAAAAAAATGTAACAGATATCTGTAAAAATAGTTATCGAGTAAAACTTGTGAATTAATTGTATTGATTAGTTGTTGTAGAATGGGAGAATACAAAATTTTGGATTTGTAACAAAAGAACTTCTGCTCACTGCCTTACTGGAATGATTTATGTATTATTATATTTAAATTTGTGTAAATTATATATCAGTAAGGATTTTTGTATTAAATTATATATTTTAATTTAAATATTTAAACGTATCACCGAGAATACTATCTAATTCTAATTAATATACAACATAATCGGTATTTTTTATTATAATAATAACCTTAAATACTTTTTAATATACATGCTGACAATTTCGTCCTAACGTACTGTCATTAACTTGAAATTCAGAACTTCAATTTTATATTTTTATTCGCGTTGAAAAACTCCAACGTATAGATATGACACATATAAATAGCCAATTGCAATAAATTTAGAGATGGGCAAAACAACTAGCGGTACCTTAAAAATATCTAGAATATTTATCTATCAATACTTTTAATAACTAATTTATTTACCACCAACATCTTGGTTGCGGTGGCATATGACCAGGTTGACAAGGTGGCATAAGAAGAGGCGGAAGATCACCGGAACTCCTGGCTCCAGCGCACGGTCGACCGTCTCTCACCAGTACAGGAACAGCAACTCTTCTAGGAGAAGCCATGGAGCTTTGTTCTTGCATACCTTTCTCCTGATGTGCTCGTTTCGTCTTGTATCGATGGTTTTGGAACCAGATTTTAACTTGTGTTGGAGTGAGCCGTATTAAACTCGCTAAATGTTCCCTTTCTGGAGCAGAAAGATATCTCTGTTGGCGAAATCTTCTTTCGAGTTCATAAGTCTGGGCTTTGGAAAATAAGACACGTCTTTTGCGCTTTTTGTGTGCTTGTATCTGTCCAGGAATATTTACGTCATCTTCTTCGTCTTCTTGGTCGTCGTCTTGCGGGTCTTCTGATTTTCTGATGCCTCCGAATGATGCAGTGGGGGTATCTGATGCTGCGGGTGATGTGCTATCTGGACTGGCTTGTTGCCCCATCAAACCTGTTGACAAATAAATAAAAACGTATTAATATCAAATCTTTTTGCCATACAATTTCTGCATAATCTTGTTATTTACGCAGTATTTAATAATAATATTAGATTACATCAAAAATAGCTCAGAAATTCTATGAATTAAATTTATCAAAATGATACGTTGTGTTACAAGTTTTGGAGAAATAAATACAAGCGATATAAAACATGACGCCATTTGGAATCTTTCTCTGTAGAATTTAATATTATCACACTCAAATAATATGATAAATAACCAAGGCGACACCTAAAATGCCATTTATTAAGTCCGTTTTTGAAAATTTTACAGGAAAGTGTAAAAACTACTAATTTTGGTATTTATTTTTGCGATTATTTTTATATAAAAACATATTTTAAAAGATTTATTCGTAAAGTTGCTTACGAACAATATATTTTTGATAGATCTGAATACAGCATAGTCAGTTATGTATTTTGTGGTGTAGGTCTCAGATCCGAATGAAGTTATCAAATATTTTTGTGAAATCTTTTCAATACATTTAAATAACTTGGAATTGTCGAATTAGTACGGACATGCATATATATAGCATGGTGCAATAACATGGCATTATTAAATCATTTTCAGCCATTAAATTTGCGCCTAAAGTCATCGATATTTAGCCTTGTTTTACTATAAGGACTATTTTTTTAATAGCTATAAATAGCGATGGTTGATTTTAAAGTAAAGTTTGTCGGTAGACAGTTTTTTTCTAACATTAAAATACTTGATTAGATAACAAACAGAAATTATTTAGTGTAATTGACAATAGCTGTCAGATTATACCCGTCGGATAAAGTAGATCTCTTCTTAATTTCAAATCTTTATTATTCACGTGACGGATATATGTACGTAAAATAGATGATACCCACACTAATTAGTTTTGTAATTAGACCATGCTTAACCTTAGTTATTAAACGTTGTATATTTAATGTTTTTACTTATTTATTGTTTTGGCTTAATACACTTAATAGCTATAAAAGTATAATGCTGAATTATGAAAAGAAGTCCAAAATATTTAAAGAAATAAAGTGATTGAATAGATCATTCAAATTATAAAAATTCTTAGTATCTTTGTGTAGTAAAATAAGTTTTTAATATTCTTTTATATTTGAATCATTAATCATAGACCTGATCATGATAGATGAAAGTAATTAATGGTTTCATTTATTTGAGGGATCACAGAAGCCCAACGAAAAAAAAATATTTACCAACAAAACGAAAACTGATTTCATTAATCAAAAGAGTTAATTCAAGTTATATCTTTTATGTTTCTTTTGTATGATTGTCGATACAAGTATTAGTAGCTGTGCATGTGGACCATGTATGTGAAGATGTATCAATGGTTAGTTAAATCATATAGATTGCACCTAAATAAATTTATAACAATTAGATTTTATGGGGCTCAAAATGCAATAGACTAACATTGAATATATAGTGAGGGTGTAAATATAAATGATTTTTAAACAATTTATCGAATAAGGAATTAATCAAATTAGCATGAGGATGATATTATTACAGTATTTGCAGTGGCTTAATCATATTATTTATTGTAAATCGACGCGAAAAATTATTTTGTGGACAACTATTTTGGCTATTAAATCAATGTGGAATCTATCGAGCATTAATTACAATGCCGCTACTACTGAAATAGCCATATACTAAATTAAATAAATTGCAGAATTACTAATTTTTAATGATAAAATTTCAAACTAATTTACGTGGTTTTTGTTTGCCTAATTTAAAAAAATAAACCATAAATGCAGATCATATTCAAGTAAGAAATGATTTGTGAAAAACTTGTCGGAACTCCATTTTAATATGGAAAGAAAACGTAAAATTTAATCGAATAGTGGTAACTAATAGAAATTAATTTCAAACTTTCATATTTTAAAAGTATATTAATTGGTATTTGCGACCCGATTTTCACCATTTGACATCTTCAAGCTTTTTATAGTTTCATATTATTTGTGTACATGGTACATAGCCTGAAAATATCGAAAGGCGAAACATGAGTTACAAATTACGATTCAAACGGAAGTTTAAATATTTTAAAGAAATTTTTAAGCAAAAAAAAAACATAGTTAACACAAAAAAAGACCAAATTTCTACAGTGTCACATAGATAAAATTAAGGTTTTATGACCGAAGTCAACATTGGGTTGCATTTTTTGACAATGATCCTAATAATATATCAAAACTAGCAGCTGCGGAAAAGTTGGCGTATGAAAAAAATGATTCACACCCGTCCCGCCTTATTTCGCTTTCATTTTCAACAATGGCAACACCACAATGAACGATCAGTCACGCCATTTTTTTTACAGCTATTTCCCGCCAATTAGGGTAGCGCATCACCTCAAATCACGCTGAAGTCGCATTGTGTGAGATTTGTTTGAAATTGGAATGTCGCCTGAATTAATTCGATTTTCGAACAAAATGATTTGGATCATTTTAAAGGTGTATATTAATAATTTATACAAGTTGAACAAAGCATCAGAATCTTCGTTAGGTTTTAATTAATTTGAATTTCGAACAAAATAATACGAAACACTTTTGAAGTTTTGTCTTTAAGAAATAAATTCAATAATTATTCGGTGGCTTTAAGAATAGCATATAAATATAATTCATGAGTTTAAATTTCGAACAAAATTACATAGTAACACAGGGTATTTAAAAAATATACAAAAATAAAATGTCTTATAAAATATAATGTATTGAATGGGTTCAAAAAATAATAAAGTCAACAGATATAAAATTAACTTTCGATCTTAATGTATAATTGATAACAGAATTGCACTAAACGGCTGAATAAATATATAAGTTATAATTTTACACTACAACTAAATTTGTGCATCGTCATTTCGGTTATCGAACCATCATATTTGATAATGATAACACACCGAAATTAGATATCGATAAAGATTATTTTGCTAACCGAAGTAACTATGTTGATAGCCATTTCCGTTGTAACATACCGATGTGTAAATATCTATTCATCATGATAATCTTACTACCCATCATCGTTCAGTGAATACGAAATCTGAATCTAAATTAGTGAATTAAAATTCAAACGCCTATTTGGTCATTAGACATAGGCTCTAATTTTATTAAATAGTCACGAAATAAGTGTATCTAAAATTAAAAAGCATGTTTTGATTTCAATTATATTTCCAGTAATATTAAAAACTTATTATTTTGGTTTGACTATCCAATAAAATGCTACCAAATTTTCGTTATCATCATATTTAACGCGTTTTCAATATAACGAGATATAAAAATAATTTAAATATGGAATAATGGAACGTTTAACAAAAAAGAATGACTTCATACATCGAGTGTTATTTTGAATAACTTTTTACGTGTTATTCGAAAGTGAGCTCTCAGTATAAAAATAAAAAAAACCTGAAAATCAGAACGGACGAACTAACCCTCATCTAATAAATGCCGAATGTGCTTAACCCTCTGCACGAGAGGGGTGGTAAATACAATTTAAGTAGCAGTGAGAATTCGGGGCTTATTTGGTATGTTACCATTTGTTGTGTGGATACACACCGAACCAATATCAAGTCGTTCTAATTTAACGATATGCCAGTGATATTCCAACTGTAATAATCAATTTCTAAAACATTCATTTGTATCTATTACTAGCTCACGCATTTTATTATTAATTAAACATAAGGCCAAATAAGTGAATATTTTTTGTTGTTTTTTTTATTATTTAACATATTTAATGCTTGCGAAATTAAACTGATAAATACATGTATAAAATTTGGGTACACGTACTGCGGATGCTTCCGGAATGTCTGAATCTGGTTTGTCTCTTCTGCTGTACGGTGGGATTCCAGCGTCCCGGAAAACGGTCGGATACTATGCATAGGATGTACTCAAATTATTAAATTGAAAATTAATGAATGTAGCATAACTTGGGATAGTGTAAAGCGATTAGCGGGTGAAATTGACCAGGAAGCATTGTGTGGGAGCCGTATACTCAACGGGTATGACAGAAGGTAAAAATGATTATTAATTTTATATAAAAATCTGCATATAACTTTCTTAAATACCGTTTCTGCCTAAAACATATTAAAACACGTTTCATTGTGATTGAATTATTTCTATATATTAGTAATTAAAGTATTTTTAAGTTGAATATTAACTTCTATACAAGTAAATAGGTAATTTATTGAAATAAATACTGTATTTACAATTATAATAATTCATGATTCATGGGTTATATTATTAGAGTACCTTTACATTTAACAAAGTAAGTGAGACTCGATTGAAAGGGTGAGATTATAGTGACTCCCTCTTTTCTCCTTTTTGAATCCACCCTTAAACAGACATCTGCTTTTTCATCCCTTTCCGTCAATATATACGTCATAATAAAATAAAAACCCTCTAACATTGAGTTCACAGTACCAGTGAATACTTAAAATATA
>JAGVSQ010011075.1:0-12478 GCA_022683975.1 Rhyacophila evoluta
TTTAACAATTAACAAAGAAAAATGAAAATTTATAAGCCTTTGGCGAATTAAGGGCCGAGATGTTCTCCCATACAACTGTTAAATTTTCCATACAAAACCAAAAACTTCGAGATATCGAGACGGGACCAGCACGAACGTGTCGGTCTCGACGAGCGCATCTCGATGAAGCCATGCACTCGTCGGATCGGTCGACGGAAGGCAGATTAAGAGCGATCGTTTGTCGACAAATTTTCGTACGTAGGTGCATCCGTGAAAGTTCAATGCATCAGATTGAGCTTAGGGCGAACGATTTCATATATCATATTTAAATAACGAGTTATATACTTTGGTATGTAAATTGTACTGTAGTAGCTTTCCATGACCTCAAGTAATATGCACTGTGGTCTGACTAATTCCTAGTATAACTAAGCCCAGTTTATTTTGAGCTTTTCGAAAAAATACTCTTATTGGCGTAAGATTCCACATTTTTTTCAAATACTTCATAGAGACTTTAATGTTTTTGAGAAAGCATAGAAAAATATAGGATATATATATAAATATAAAAGGATATATTCATTAAACTTACATTGCAAACTCTGAATAGTTATAAAATGCACCATGATAAAGTTTTCATCTGTCGAATTGAAATTTTTATCACGTCCATCAGGTACAGGTTGCTTTGCACTTATCTCAACCTATTTTCAACAAAGATTTGCTACTTAACTTACAGATCTAAATTTTCTTTACCAGTGTCGTACAAATAGTGAGTTAAATTCACTTCAACGTTTTTTATTCGTATAAAAATCTTATATAGATAATCTTCTAGCATTCATCAATATCAAGTGAACCACACGTAAAAGCTATCTTATCTGCATAATGGCATTTTTTATTACGTTTTATGTATTTGGATGTCCCCTGGAGGCTGTAAAGTGTGTGTTTTGTAGTTGGAATTTGTGGATTCAAATCTACAGGCAAATGTGCAAGACAAAGTATTTATCGCTTAATCATTTGGATATCCAAGTTTTGTGAAAAAAATATTTAAAATATAGAGTAAATGAATCTCTGTATTTTTTGGGTGATGAAATGAAATGTGAAAAATTCACAGTATTGACATTAATGTGCTTAAATTTTTTTATAATTTATATTGAAGACATACGAAAAGAAAATACTATAACAAAACGTGAATGATTCTTTGGGTCTTTGGATCTTCACAAAATGAAACTTAATTTATAGACAGTTCAAAAATATATATATTTGAATTTTCAATTAAAAACTCGACACAATTTTCAATTGAAAAATAGACATTAATATACAAGTTCCAATAATAAACAGATCATGGATTTTTTTGCTTCATCGCCTTTAATTTATTACCTACATGATAAATGATCTACATTAGAACACCGCTCTCGAGGTATTCATAAATAAAAATCCTAGTAAATTTCTTGTTTGTTGAGGGTAGTAATGCTTTTTGATTATAAAACCCGCACGCTACTGGAAAAAATGAAATTGTATTCTCTCTCAACTTGTGTATACACTATAAACGTTAGTATAGAAGAACTGTGAGACAGATTTTAAATTGTGAAACGTTCAAAGTGTGAATTGCATCTATTGTTTGAATGGATATATTACGTATACGTGAGTTTACTTTTAAACGTATCTTTTTATTGAAAGAAAATAAAAATAATAAAAACATAGTTTTCTTTGTACTTTCTTCTCATGTGGAGCATTTGACCGTCACATGGTACGTGCAGGGTATTGTCTCACGCTAGTAGTTATATATCCGTCCACGTCATGGTAGCATACTTTAATTTCGCCAAATAAATCTTGCAGTTAGTATCTGATTATCTTCCAGGATGCTAAATTTTTACGGGTAGAAAGAAGAAGCAAATATCACACAGACTTTCCAGAGAACATACACAGTGTTTTTGGTTTTTAACAGTTTCTCTTAACCTTTTTAAGGAAAATTCTAAATTACTTAAAACTGGTATTCACATTTGAAAGTTTACTATTTTTAAATAATTAAAATTTAAAATCAATTTCCATCAAGCACCATCAGTCAAAAATATTATTTTTTTAAGGAAAGTCGACCTACTCCATTTATTATATCAAAGTACTTCATACAACCAAGCCACCTTAATTCAAGTCGATTCGGAAATCTATTTTCAAAGCTCAAAATACGATTTATACGAGTTTTCACCAGGTACAGTGATGATTCAATACTGAACAGCATCACCAGTAGAATGCAAACGATAAATAATTATCATTTATATTAAATCAAGTACTACTGTGTACTCAGACTATACCTGTATATGAAATAAAATTATATACTTCCAAACCTTTGTACGCATGCAATTTGTAAAAAAATATTAATGGAAATTTAACATTAAAATACTTAAATCATAAAGGTTCCTTAAGCAATAAAACACACTTATTTAATTTTCAAATAATAATGTTTCATGAATTTCAAAAAGCTGTATGTTTTATTATGTTACACTGTAGGTTGTAAGTAAGTGTTTCTGGAGAACTGAAATTTCTGGCTCGTATCGAGCTTTCGTACAAAGCTTCACGCCGACGGACGCAAAAAGCTTTCGTACGGTCCGCATGGTCCCCAGGGGGAAAGTGTAGGGACGGAAAGCTGTTAGCTGAGAAACGCGACGAAAATTCCAAAGCTTATCTGTAGAATTTAAATTTACTTCTCAGTTAAAGAAAAACTTTGTAATGCGTGCACGGATAAAGTATGGACGAGATCAAAGTGTGTTTTAAGATTAATGCGACTTATCGGTATGTTTGAATTGAAAATATTGAACATTTGGCTGAAACGATTGTTCGAAAGATTAGTTTCAGTATGTGTTCATGATGTTGTGTGGATATTAAGTAACGCTATAAACTACGTATACACCAGTCATTAACTTGTATATTAATACCCGAAATTTCAACTCGAATCTAAAAACTCTTGACTTACTATAATAAGAGCAATGGTGCTGAAACCAAAGTACCCATTGTTCTACGTCAGTTATTGTAGCTATTATATTTATAGAAAGCATTTTATTATGTGATACAGTCAAATTATAATGCAATATTAAAAAATACGGTGGAAACAGAGAGACTATATTCCATGTGAGATAACATTGATACGCCAAGTTATTGTGACAAGCCGCTCAGAATGCTAACTCTCTTTCCTTCTGAGACGTAATAAATTATTCAAATGAGGGATCGATTCTACTTAACATCAAAATATACACACGAACATACTGATCCTAGATCTTATAAGAAAAGAACTATTTCTGTTAATATTGATCAATATTTTTATTTTGAAATGATATTATTAAAACTATAGGGATTTGTATGATATCCATAACAGGTTGGCAAGAGTTAATAATAAAAAGTATAAATGTTTTTGTTCCATTAATGGGTTTCTATTACTTACATTTAAAACCCATTAAACTGCAGGTTACGGTTTCAAATTCTGTAGAAATATAAACGTCATAATATTTTTATATCTATTTATAATACATTCAGTGTAAATTTGGGAGGCACACAATTTTATATTTAATGATTTTTAATAGCTTGAATTATATGCCTGGAAATTGTTAAAACGCGTGCTATAGAAGCCTTCAAAAAACGTTAACGGTACTGCAATGTGTTTAATATAATAGTTTTGGGTACATCTTCAATACATTCCACGATCAATTTTATGTAATTCAGTTCAAATTCCAGATGAATTCTACGTTTGTTGTATCCTAAAACAAAATCGTATTGATTCCAACTAATTTTGAGTTGGAAATAATTTCAATGAATCTCTTTTAGTTGAAGTCATACTTATGTACCAGTTTAAATAAGTCAATAAATGATTATTCCGAGATAATAATAAATTCAATTGTTGATTTATAAAGGTTTGTTTTGAAATGAATATTATTATTAATTTACTTAAAGTTTTCTTTGCATATACACAATAGAAGAAATCCTCTTTCGTCTATTGTTCCTTAGAAAAAATCTTTGCAGCCCTCTTGCGCTAGTCTACAGAATTTAATATGGAAATATGGCTTCCGAGCTCCCCGCGGGGGGTCTTTTATATTAACTCGCTCCCCTTGGGAAACCAAGTAATGCTAGAATATAATATTATATTAATAAGAATGTGCGCTTCTTATTCGCCATCTTTGTTTTCAACGTATGAATGAATCTGTGACTGTCATAGTTATAGTTAAGACTATCATCTTACAATGTTGAATGGAAATTAATTTCAATTTAAAAAATATATAAAATGTTGTTTTAGTTATCTAGGGCACGTTTTATATTCGAGGCAGATGACCATGTGTGTACGGAATTTGCATCTTAGCACAAATTGCGTATAATGTGGCACCATCCTGTTAAAACCACATGTGCTGTAGGCCCGATTGATCCAATCCGAACACGTGAAAGACATTAGTAACTGTTACAGCATTGCTTTTAGCATCCTCAAAGAAATATGAACCAATGATGCCGTCGGCCTGTATCACGTACCATACAGTCACTTTACGAGAATGTAATAGTAGTTAGTGTATCGATTATAGATTTTCAGTGCCCCAATAGCGGCTATTTGTATATTAATAAACCCACATAATAAACTATCACGAAACTAATTGGAGGAATTAATTGAACATAATTATAGCTGCTGAACATAATGCGCCAAAATAAAAATAAAAAAACAATCCCATAGATCCATGAACTGAAATATATATATACACATACCTTGTACACGTCCACTCCGAAAATGGAGCATATTTATCTCAACAGTTTAAAGATTACCAGTTCATAAATTGAGTATATGGATTATGCATTATCAATACTATTTTAATTAGAATCGATTATCAGTCAATTGCTCAACACATTCATTCGTGCATCGTTAGATTATTTAAAACCCAGTAGCTTTGAGAATCGAACTCCCCAATCCAATCCCCAGCTTCACAGCCAACACGCTTTCCTCTCGGTTTATGTAGAAATAATTTCCAAAAGTAAATCTTAAATTCATTAGACGAATAAATAGTTGAGTTCAACATAATTATGTATCAATACTTAACCGATGGGAGTGAAACTAAGAACCTTCATCTATCAGTTTTATCCATACTAAAGAAATCACATAATACATAGGTTAGTTACATATTTCTATGGGTCACATTGTATAATCATTATTACATAACAAAAAGTTCAATGAGGCATACTAACTTATATTTCTGTTTTATGTATGTGTACAAAAATACATTAAGATCTGATATCTATGCCCTAGATTTCCAAGCTTGAAATTAGTCGATACAAAAATTAAGAATACCTTTTCCAACAGTAACTTAACACTCATTGCCCGGTGGTTGATTGTGAGTGACCATTACTTATATTTTATTTTATTCCTCCAAATATACTGATTACAAGGTCTTCATATTTATGCACTCTTTATAAAAACTCCTAAGAATTCCACAATGTTATTAAAAAATAAAACATTGATCAATATCAAACAATTAATTATTCGTACCAAATCTAGAACCGCCATCTAGTGTGTGTATTGAATGATGTTGATATGTATGTAAAGATAGCGTTCATCACTCATATAAATGATGTGATTACTTATCAGACGGTAAGAGAGGGAGTATTCAAAGCGGTGAGATCAGTCAGTAAAGGATATCCATCTGGAAATCTCTTCTCTTTTATTTTTCTTTTATTTGAGCATTTATTGCACTGTGTTTATGACTTTTAATATACGATAGAATAATTTTTATGTCTAATTACAATAATTGATCTAGTAGAATTTTTATAATTTGAATTTACATTTAATTTTTTTTTACAATGCACTGGGAGCCAGCATCGTAACTTTTTGGGACAGTAGGATGAGGGTTAAATAAAAGGCTAAATTACAATGCCAAATACTTACATACGATTAAGAATAACACGTTTTTCATTGAGACTAATTGCCTCATTATAACGAAAAGGGGTAAATTTTTTTCTAGTTTTTCTGGGTATCATTTATTTGGACCGTACTTACGTTTTATAAACTTGTTATAAGCGCGATGAGTAAAATTAAAGTCACTTTTCAGGACTGAAAATAATTTTGACACAGAATATCTGCTGAAAATTTTATAATAACTTTAATGTTCTAAATATTAATTATCATTCTCTATGTGATAAGTTTAGTAACATCATTGGCGTGTGGTAGACGTTTAACTAAGTAAACTATAGTTTGGCCAAATAATTATTTTGAAAAACATATTTTTCTTCTTTCACTAACTTTGTTTTCCATGTTCTTCGGGTAGTTAATAATTATAGCATTGCCTTGTTTTTTCTGCAAGGTTTGCGTGGCTTTAAATGGGTCATCGATTTAACAATCTGTGAATTTCCATTATTTTAAGATCTCCATAACTTGAAGTATAACTTTTTATAAAAGAAAACATCAACATAAAACCAAAAATTTTAAATCAATCTTAAGTTTAATTGGTCTAAATTATATTTTATAAGAAACAAATAGTATATTTATAAGGAACTAATTAAATATACAAGTGTATACTAATTTTAAATTAAGATAATTTTTGCTTGATGACGCTTAAGGAGAGTATTATGTAAAATGAATTATGATTTTACAGCTTTATTTTGTTTGTAAAAACTAATTATACCTGTTTATCGAAATAGCATTTAATCATATCAAATTTATAAATTCGTACTATTTTATAAATTTCACTTCTCCGTCTTACTATTTCTAGATTGTTTGTATCAAAATAATAAAATTAATGCGAAACAGTTTTTATGATTTTAATAATATTCTTTTATGTCAAATTAATAATTTTTATTCTGAAAGGCTTAGAATTGATTTCATATAAATACTTAAGTGTATTAACGATATTCTGGACTATATTGAAAACAGTATTATGATCGAGAAATGGTGAAGAAGAAATTTCTAATATTCGCTTATTTGACGGTATATAAAAAGGTTTTATTTTATACTTTGTATTGTCTGCCTGTGTAGAGAAAAGATTAGTATTCGCGCTTTAGAACTGGATATTGCAGGGTCGAGTCTCATAGCTGCGTGTTTTAAAAGTAAACAAAGACGCAAGACTGGATACTCAACGGGTGGAGCAGTGGCTGACAACCGAATTTCAGGCAAAAATTTCTTAAAATAAAGCTTGACAATCCGGAGATCTAAATACTTAATTTGACGGAGTAGTCGTTTTCATACGGTTTCATATAGTTAAGTTTCATATGCTCCACTTTTGAAGTGAACATAGAAAATAAGTTCTCCTGTATATTTTACAGGGTTTAAACTAAACATAAGCCTCCATGCATTCCTGCGTTTGAAAAAATATTTTTTTTATCAGGGACTGTTGATCGAAAGTGACAATTAATAAAAAAACATATATTTAATGTCAAAAAATATAGTATAAAATCAGTCTTACCTTAAATGTATGAAAACAAAGCTTTATTTTTTTCTTATATGATTATGTTTATATTTTTAAAAAACATATGTCAATTTTCAGAAGTTTAACTAACTTTCTACGTTTCTTCATAGTTTTCTGCTATTTTCACATTGCACGGGTATATTTCACGTTTCTTTGAAAGAGTATAAACATCTATCGCATATTCCAAAGTAATTTATTTCGTGTGAAAATTTACAGTTGGCCAATTATTTATAAGTCTTGCTACAAATCAAATACCATTCCGTGTAAAATATTTACTTCGGAAGCAATAGATTATATTTATAGTAACTTTTTTTGTTTTTTGGGTTCAGTGTTGATTTGTGAAGAAATTCTTAATGTTTATTCAGTCTTTTTTCTTGTAAGTACACTCGGTTCTATTTTCGCAAAGGAAACCTTTCAAAAAATACGGTACTCATATAAAAATGGTAGATAAGTACCACCATATGTCTTTAAGTATCACTACTAGATAATAAAGTGCACGGTTACTGTATTTTTTATGACAACTCATTGTAAAAAAAAATCCAGACTGTATAGCCTGTGACATTGACTGTTGGATATATTTTGCGTTGCCTAATGCTACGCACAACCAGAATTTACTCTCCTAGCCACGCTTTTTTCATAAAATTCCGACTATCTAGTTTTTAAATTGACAACTGAAACCACCAAAAAAAAGAATAAATAATCTTTTCAGTCACAAATGATATTGTTCACAAAGTTCATCAAATTAAAAAAATATAAAGTAATATATATATTCTGTTTAAGTTTCCTTGCAACTGTAATCGTGCTTCGAGTTGTGTGTTACACATTGTTTATTTTAAATAGCTTTTTTATGGATCTGAAAAAGCTCGCTGGCTAAAAAAAAGTCTCACTGGGGTGTCGTTTGGAAAGACGTCGCGAGTGGCGCTAGCATATATTTTCTCAGGCAATTCTCTAAATTTGTTGGGAGCTTTTTGACCTTTTCGAAAATTAAACAGGGTATTTTTAATTAATTGTGAATTTTTTACTATTCACAGATAATATAAAAATACACTCTCAGCTTAATATTAAATGGCTCCTATTTATGATGGCAGTAGTATTTGGATGAACATATTTTTTCCGTTTTTAATTATGTACATGCTTCGAGTATTGAGTATACATAATAAATTTCTACAGTGTGAAGATTCATTTTAACAAATTGTTTTTCACCAAACATGATTATCAGCCAATCTTTCAACCAATAAGGCATTCGATTTTGCATTTTTAAATTTTAATAATACGGATGCTGTGGTATATAAACCCGCAACATCTGATACCAAAACGCTCGCGGTTGTTAATTTATCGCAAAGTTGACCATTTATATCGCGTTATCAAAATACTAAAAGTAATTTACCATATCGATGGCTCAAAGTGAAAATTTTTTACGTCCACTTTTGGACGCAAATGACTTAATAATACCATCTTGTTGTACCATTCTATATGCCCGTCCCGAATTAATTTGACAATCCATTTTTCTTAAATACATTGAAAAAGGTCTCAAGAAAATTTAAAAACTTTATTTAAATCTGCACTGCAAAATATATAATTTTACTATTTTGTATTAACGTGGATCAAGTATGTCATTTTAAAGCAGCTTTACGAATAAATCGTTTAAAATGTGTTGTGTATATCAAAATAATCACAAAAACAATTGTCAAGATAATCAGTTTTTACACTGCCTACAAGTCTTTAGCTTTAAGTAGAATGTTTACTTTAAGTTATCGATATGTATTATGACATAAAAAAGAAAAGTTAACAAATAGAAAGAGAAAGTTTATAAAGATAAAAATAAATCTTTTTTTAATATTACGGAATAATATAAATCAGTATACATCCTAAACACCGTGTAGTAGAATTCACAAAATGATACAGATCGTAGAGACAAATTAGATTGCCAATCCTGGGGTCAAATGTATATAATTTGTTTATTTTTATATTGAAGTACGTTGATACAATTACAAACTGATGTTTGCCAATTCGACTACCCATAGCCGTGGACAACCATTTCTAAAATATTTTGAAAAATAAAACACAATACAAAATTTGGGATTAATGTAATTTTAATTCTCTCCAGTAACCGAGAAGTTAGAAAGGTTCGAAGCCTGAGATTCTGGAATTCGAAGCCTAATCGGTACACGACTTTATATAGTGGATATCCATACACTCCACTTTCGGGGTGGATATATTTACACTGTGTAGATCCATATGCTGCACTGTGGGACCGAATAAGGTCTGAAAAAACGTATTGACATCACTACTGACTACTACACCTCACAAAGCTGCCTTCATTATAGTATTGTAGTACGGCAGATGAATTTATGATTATGGAAAATTTTATAACATTTTTGTAATTTTAGCGAGTTGATTATAAAGGAACAGCATACTTCAAAAGTACAAAGAAAATTTGATTATTTTCTTGAAACTTCACTGCTCTTATAGTGCACCATCTATCTATCTTAATAAAAAATGCATTCAGAAAATAGATTTTTATGTAACGGACATTTTGCTTTAACAGACACGTTCTTACGTGAATAAGTCCGTTATATTGAGGTTATTCTGTAATTAATTTGTTGTTTTAAGATTACTGTTTTCCCTATTACATAGTATTTTTAAAGTAAATCTTTTTTCCTAGATTTCAAAGTAGATTTTTTTGGATTTAATTATCACCCGATCAAAAGTACATTCACGTAACTGACAGTAGAAAATTTGTAGACACGTAGAAGAATGCGGTTCTAGAATTTAGTATATCACTTTAACAATATCCGGTTGAACAAAAGACGTGAATGGAGGTTTTCCGCAACTTTTGACTTTGACAGGAAGTCCCTAGTGGTGTCTTCACAACTATTATAGATCGCCAACCACTTTTTGCTTCAACTCGATTTTTCACTTTGAAGCACTTGTGAAAATAGAACACAACAAACGCCAGTCTTGATATACGTAGGATAGCGTTATAATATTTTCACACAATCTCGCAAATCAATTCAAAAATTATGTTATAATGCAAAAAAGTCTGTTATAAATTGTTTCGTATCATGTATATCTTCAAAGGCTTTAAGTCGTCAAAACTTATTGATGCGTATATTTGACTCGGCCACTGTGAATAAATACTGTTTTTAAAATTATGTGGAATTCAAATGCAGAGCTTACATTCATAACATAAAGACACTTTTGACAAATATAGAGGGGATGATTTTCGTTTTCGTCGTTTTACTGCAAAATAATCCAATAATTTATTTTATAAATATTTACCGGAGAGCTATGGTGCAAAACTTATCATACAAAAAACATTGGTTAGTGTGTATGTTACTGTATGGAGTTGGTTAGCGTGTGTGGGTGATTTTACGTATTTCGTTCTGGTTGTGAATTTTGTGCGTTCTGTGTACGATAGTATAATCATCAACATCAAAGGAAAACATATCTGTTCTTACCAAACTTAAAGTGACGCATAGAGATAACCACATCGTCTCCGGACTATTAGAATTCCTGGCTCTTAGCCAGTCATAGTGGGCTTGCCTCCAAGTTTTGTCAGCTTGGTTCTTAATAGACTATCACTTGTTTATATGATAAATTACAAGACATCAATCATACTTTTGAAAATTGAAAGGTTAAAACCAAAGAGCTTCTCAAGTTGATTCTACCCTCAAAACCTTCAAAACCAAGTCGTTTTATATTTTCACATAATAGTTTTATAGCTTTTAAAAACCTTGCGACATCTTACACCGCGGGAAAAAGCTTTGTATTAACAAGCTATAGTTAGAATATCAGTTATTGATAGGTACATTCATAGTACACGCTAACCTCCGTCAAGGAAAACATTATTTGTGACAATTAGACACATATGAAAACCGCCTTACGTTGATTACACCATGGCATATGCCCGCATAAAATATTGTGTATAATTATTTACATATATCAAATATCATGTTCGCTCCGAAACTGGATTATATTGATCTACACAGTGTGAAGGTATCCACTTTAAAAGGAGAATTGACTTTACCAATTATTTCTCAGACAATTGTTCAACCCAATAAGCATCCAGTTCTACATTTTTAGATTATTTTAAATTCTACATATGTGGTAATTGAACCCGCATTCTCCGGATTGCAATGCGTCTAGAACCTCTACACTACCAGAGAGTTATAAGAATTGATCAAGTATTTATAATAGATATTTCAATTGTCGTCATCAAATCAACAGTGTTTGTTTTTATAGTAAAAAAAAATCCAGGAAATATCTGAAAATACGTTTTATCAGTGTATGTTTTTGTGGTTTTTCATTCACATAAAACATAGAGGAAAAAGCTCAAAATTGGATAAGGGAAGCTTTTTGGGGCGTTTTATAGCCCAGCAAAATTCAGCCTAACTGTCTATGGATATCGTTTCTTGCTATCTTATCGATGTGCGCCATTTCGCGAAATGGTACGGAGAAAGAAATTCTAAAAATACTCGTCCACTAGAGAAAACAAAAACAGATTATACAACAGTATTATCAAGTTATATAAGTTTGTTTTCATTATTAAACAGATTAATCAATTTTTATAATTCAATAGTTTATACTGAGGACTGGTATTATACATTTTGAACTCAAAACTATTTCAATTTTATATGGATTGTTATTTGTAATTTAGGTTTTGGCTTTTGTCAACATCATGTTATCTGTACACGACATTGTAATAATACGAGTGAAATGAATTTGTCTCCCAATAGCCGAGAGGTTGAGATACAATACTCACATTCTCGGAATGCGGGTTAAATTCTCACATCTGCTGGATTTTTAAATATCAAAAAATGCACACTGGATGATCATTGGGTTGATCAATTCACTGAAAGTTAATCCTCGTGACAAAAATGTTTAAATAAATCTTAATGAGGAGATCCATAAAACATAATATATTACAGGAGTTGTCATATTCACACTTTTGTGATCCATATGCTCTACATTAGAAGTGGACATTGTAAAGGGAAAAAAAAGATACCAAAATCATTCTACAAATAGGTTCTCCCCGGTTAGCGCAGTTGGTAGCGTGCGTGACTAGCAATCCGG
Organism: Rhyacophila evoluta; assembly: GCA_022683975.1. Taxonomy (NCBI): domain Eukaryota; kingdom Metazoa; phylum Arthropoda; class Insecta; order Trichoptera; family Rhyacophilidae; genus Rhyacophila; species Rhyacophila evoluta. The sequence continues at coordinate 12,471 of JAGVSQ010011075.1, forward strand.
GGAATGCG
>JAGVSQ010011076.1:855-12477 GCA_022683975.1 Rhyacophila evoluta
AAATATATATATATTTAAACAAATTAATATTCTCAATAATTCACATGTAGCCTAGAATGATATTCGTTCCACTTATGAAATGCAGTCCAGTTCCAAGACTTCGTTATACTTTCTGTGAATTCTGCATTGGAGAGATGGTGCAATTGCAGTTAGTTAATATTCCCTATACGTATGATATATCACGTGAACACATCAGTGCCCTATTCAAATGGATAGCGGTTTCGAAGACAGATGACCGCGATGACATGTGTTGGCGAATCGTGCAGCTGCACATCATATTTGAAGTGGATAGATAGAAGTTGGACGGTCAAAAGTCACCATGTCAAAGCCAATTATTAGCAAGGTAATAATTTCATATGACGTACATACATGTCGTTACAATATAACTCCAACACGCCTATAACGATTCAATGGAATGTATCTACGCTAAATAAAATTACAATTCAAGCAGTTTTTCTGCTATTTTGAAGCCTTTTAGTGAAATAATTTTCAAATCGAGTCGAGTCAGTTAAGCCGTCTTTATGATTTTTTTCTTTTTCTATTTTTGTTCTACTTTATTCGAGGAAATGTCCCGGAAATAAATATAAATTACCCAAGACTTAAGTTGCCACGTACTCGGGTACGCTGGAGTTAAAAATAATTTTAATGAACATTAGACAATTATTTAAAGTAACTTAGTTATTTGGTGTAGTAATTATGTAAAAAGATCATCACGCACGCCGTATAACGGCGCAAACTTTATAATAGCAATGAAATTTGGGCAGTATAAATACTATTGGTATTATAAAATCGATGCGTAATTTTAAGAAATAGTACACGTTGGAATGCGATCGACGGGCGGGGAAAGATGGATTGTCCAGCGCTGACACATCTCTGGTCCGGGGGGTCAATTACTGTGACCTCCTGCGACTGATGCGAAGACGAGCAGCTCTCGCCAGCCGCTGACGATATCTTCTGGTAATTAGTGCGCTGGCAGACACCATATAGCGCACACTGTCAAGGGTAACACCGCTGAGAAGCAGAATAGACGCCATCTCTGTTTTAACTCTAAGGGTCGAAACAATATCTATAATTAATAAGACTACCTAAAAAGTCTTGCCGGGATCAATTTATTTGATCAACTGTGTTTTAATGTTTAATTTTAACACTGACGTAGTGAAAAGATGACTTCAAAATTTAGTTCGTATTGTTACGTACTAGACAAATGTTAATAAGTATGCAGTCTTTTTGTGTTTTTTTATTACTATGGTTTTGATTTGAATAGTATTTATATATATATTTACAATCTCTTATTATTGTTCCTATTTCTGCATGTTTCTTTTTGTGAGAATCTTGTGAGACTTAATCAGTTTTAATTGATGATGCTCGTTTATTAAATCTTGACATGTTAAATTTTCACTCGAAATTTGACAGTTTACATTTATATTATTTGTTTTATTTATTTGTAATTTGTCCAAATGTCAGTAAGGTAAATTCGTCATGATTAATGATTAAGTCTAAGTTATTCTTTAAATTGTAAGTCTAAATGTTGAACATAACCAAAATAACGTAGTTTACATAAAACTAACGATAATTATTGGATAAAATTTTCGATTAGATATAACACACTTAAATATTATTATACGTTTAATTAATCAACCGAATATTCTACAATTTGTTTATAGCTGGGTATTTGATGGCCTTTGTTTGAACTCTGTTCCACAAGTACCCCTTCGTAAAAATAATGATCAATTAAAATAAATTGTCCATTTCTGATGGAATTCCACCAAAATTGGTATTTTTGTCTATGGCAATAACGAGGGCTACATTATGGGGGTGATATTATATTATATTTTACAATCTGGCGATGCTCTTAATCACAACGGTTGTGTATCTTAATAACGGTTGCCTAAAAAGAGTCAATATAAGTTTGAGTGCAATTAGTTATAATATTATACAAATTACATAAACTATTAAGTATTTTGTTTTGTTGTCTAATACTAGCCATGTCATTTCACCTAATATAATACAACACATTTCGTTTCGTTCCGTCTACTGTACACTTTGTTTAGTTTATTTAACTATGGAAGTGGATCATATGGTTCTCCACAATGACAGGTTTTACATGATCATTAATTGTTAGCTAATCGCTCAAACCGTTGGGCAGCCAGTCCTAGATATTTAAATTTTTGATTATTATTTTTATTATAAATTTGTTTTAATTATGCAAATATTGGCTAATTTTTTTATTTTTTCATATAAAAAAGCGTTTATCATATTGAGGCGCCTTTGTGCGGTGCACAATCTAGATATTAAGACGGCACGGCCATATTAATTATACAATATGTCTCGGGTTGCTTCGCTACAACATAAAATATCTATTAACCAATGATGAAACATAAAATTCGCCGTGTAACCGTGTAACTACTAAAACACAATTCAAAATGAAAATATAGATTCTTACACTACTTACTTATCGATCGCGTACGCACAGCCCGAAAATGCCAAAAGAAGAAACTTGGGCGGCAAATAACGACCCATGTGGAAGTTTGCAAACGTGAAATTGTTTTGATCTCCACAATCATTGACTTGTCGATGTCTGATAGAATACAGTTATTTGAGTTCATTTTGGTTAACGGTCTTAACCTTTGCTTAGGCGCATAGAGTTATTTTTAATATTGTAATGTCCGTACTTGTGTTATGTATAAAGAATTATTACTACGAATTCATTTAATAAAATGTCATCCATTATAGATCTTCAATGAGACGGATGCATTTGAATACTACACTAATAATCATAATATTGTGAGTGATAATCCGTTAGACTGTCGGGAGAGCACGATTTTTCTTCAATTCCTCCAGTGCAACGAGATGTGAAGAGAGTTGGGAAGTCGAATAATAAGAGGGCATACAGGATATCCGGAAAGATGCCATTGTTATTTAAAGAGTGCATCTTACTTTCAATGAAAATTGTGTATATTTTAGTTCACGAGAAAATGCGGATTAAAAATATACACGTATTCGTTGTATGATGAAATACACGGCGCTCGCCGGGAAGGATCACTATTTATTTTTTTGTATAACTATGTTAAATGATTACAAAGTGGTTTACTGCTGAGATATGTTTTATTGGATGTTGCGAATTACGTATGAAAGACAATGTCGGCTTAATGACCGCCTCTGTTAGATTGACAAATGCGGGCTCTTTTTATAACTATTTTCATCGCATTTTCACACATTTCAACCGGTAATTCATTAATTTTGTCAGGAATGTTTTCTTTACCGTACTCAAGTGTTTTTGCTTTATTAGCATAAATGTTGCTCTTTGGATATCTCCAGAAAAAGAAGTCCGGGCTGTTGAATCCGGCGACCGTGGAGGCCAATTGTCAAAACAAATTCTGGAGATAATTTATTGTGGAAACAGATTTTCCAGTAATTCCATTGTGACATTAGCTGTATGTAAAGTTCCACCGTCTCGTTGGAACCACATTTTAATCAAGTCCAAAGCACCCATTTTAGTGTTAAAAAGTTACGGTAACGTTCTCCATTAATAGTTCCCGTAATGCCACGTTCATCTTCAAAAAAAGTAAGGGCGAACGATTTGTCCAGACCGCATAGCGCGCCATACCGTAAATTTTAATTCATGAAATAATTTGAGGTTTTTCAAATGCCTAGAACCAAATATTTTGTTTATTAAAGTATCCATTTAAGTGGAAATGGGCCTCATCACTCATTATATTTTTTTCATGAAAATCATGCGCAAGCTTTTTATGTTTTGAAGCTTGATGTTTTGAAGCCCAGACTTGTACTTATCTGCTACAGAGCCTCATTCTTCAAAATTATTCGCTAAACGATAAATAGTGAGCTTTGATGGCATTATTTCTACCTACAATTTTACTTAATTTTATATTTGTCATAATAATTGATGACTGGCTTTAATAAAATGTTTTATGAAACAGCTCAACGGCCGTGGTCTCATATATGAGTCTTGACAGAATAATGGTTGGTGACTGATGACTCATATGTAAGTCTTGAGCCAAACGTTTATTTTCTATGATAAATACCTGAGTTTCGATTTAGCTTAATTGTGAATGTTAACGAGAGATATAAAAATATTATTTCAGTTGTTTGCCCATTATCTCGCGAATTTCGCCGGCTACCGTGGAAATTCAGCAAAAATTGCGGGCGTTAAACTGTTAAAACACGGTAGTTTATCGAATATTTTTCCCTACAAAATTTGCCTTATCTCTTTATAACTGCCAAATATGAACTGTCAAAATTCACGTTTACCAAAATGGCAACCAAACAGATTGTAACATCCGATACATACAAATATAATTATATAAATAAAGACAATTTTACAGAAGAGTAGAAAAATAGTTTTTTGTGCGTATATCCTCCTGACTGAAAATGGCTATATTGCTCTTTTGTATACCACTAATTCTTTTATTAAGACTAACGGTCTTGTTATAACCTACTGCAAATAGAAAAAACCTCATCATTTCTGTGTTTAAAAGTCATTTAGTAAAAATGAATACGATGTTTTGTGCCTCCACTGATATGTGTATACTATTAGCATGTCCACCCCGAAAGTGAAGTATATGGTTTTTTTTTGTATTATATATACAGACGGAATTCTTATATTTACAAAAAAATACGAAAATTGTTCGTCAGCTGCAATTTTCAGTCCTTCTAGTTCCTAGTCCTGTATCTTTGATTTTTTTAAATGCCGTTGTGTTTCGCGCTCGCAAATACACCTGTCGGCCATAATTATAAAATATTTTATGATTGGTTATTCAATTATCAATTCTTGGCTTCTTCTTGTGCACGAATAAAATTTTGAAATTTATGAAATTCATTTTTTTGTGAGGAAGTCCGTTTTACATTTAGGTAAACATTTTTGTATCCTGTCAAAATTTTGCGATACTCACGTTGGACTTTTTTTTACCAAATTCATCGATCAACATATACATTTTCGAGAAATTGCATACTCGTAGACTTATCGTTTTCTGAAATAAGTCAATATGTAGTTGAATAATGTAAATCTTGTAATTATGCAAGTTTTGTTTTAAATATTTTTAAAGAAATACTTCACCTTGGACCGTAAGTAAGCGTTCGCTAGAATGATTGTTAATTGTGTATATTCTATTGAGTGCATCTTGTACCACAAATATGTATAGTGCAGACATACTTACATGTACTATTTTTTTTACAATGTTTGCTCCGAAAATGGAGCATGTGGATCTACACAGTGTGACGTAAGGCGCGCACGCTAACCTCTAGGCTACTAGAGAGACACATACTACTATTTATATTAAATATTATGTCAAAATAATTGATGTATCTATAGAAATCGATTATTTCTTGGTATTATATTTTTATGCCATCATGGATGCTGTATTTTCATCTACCGGGAAGCAATGTAAAGGATGGCAAATGGGCGTTTTTTTCGAGTTCCACTTTGTAGCTGCGGAGCAGTTCTGAGATTGAAACCCACGCTCCGAAGGTCAAAAGAGCGGATGTTGCCAGCCTGCCGAATGCACATCAGCATGTTATACAATATTGTACACCTACATCAATAAATTAGGGGTTGGCAACAATTCGAGGGCTGAACAAACAATTGACAGAAATAATTTTTTCGGTGAAGTCGTCATTGCTGCCAATTTTTTTTTTTTTTGTAATTACAACCTATCTACTGAACTGAAAACATATTTGATCGCGCACTCGATTGAGTGAATAAGTGCACACGATCTCAAATCTCCTAGCTACATAACACATCGGAAACTCATTTTTTATTAGGTATTTATAATTAATCCGCAGTTATTTTTCTATATTTTATCATCAATTATGTCTATATGAAAGTGTTGTATGGCTTGCATATTTTTGCAAATAATATATCCAACTCACCGAAGACATTTAATAAAAGCTTATAAAAATACAGGTTATCGTCCAAAAATTTTGAACTACACCATCTATTTGTCTTATTCAATGTTTTCCATGGATCGCTTTTAGTTTTGCCGTAAAAATCCATTGACCTATTTGATTACGGATATAATTGTATAACTATGTTTTGAATCTTACTTACCTTAATTACTTAATTATTGTGAACGTTCACCAACAAACGGAAACACAAAAATATATGCACAATGAACATATTTTAGTAGTTTTACATATATTAAATGTAAATATTTTTTGTATTTCTTTTTAAACGTTTTATCATATAATAAGAACGGCATTAAACGATTTAAGAAAAATAAAAAAAAAATCGTGATCATTTTGTCACTTCAATTCAAAAATCAAAATATTGTCGAACACTGTCTCACGGTTCATCTGTAAAGTGTAGGGATCCAGGTATTCGACATAATTAATAGGAAGCTTAGCAGCTTGCACTCCGTATTACGTCGGTGCAAAAAACCTCGTACTTCATGATTTGAATCACGGTTTGGTGAATATGTATTTCGATATTTTCGGAAGGTTTCCTAGTCATATCTTAATATATAACCATTTCATTGCTGACAACGGATCTGTTAACTTTGGTAAGTAGACAACTGCGCACATGACAATTGCTCACATGACAAGTGCTCACATGACAAGTGCTCTCATGACAAGTTCTCACATGACAAGTGCACACATAGACAACTGCACATATGACAAGTGCTCACACGACATCTGCGCACACACTGAAGTGCTCACACTCAGAAATTAATACTAAGACATAGTACAGGTAGATTTTTATATATTTTTTAAATAATACAAAATCACTTACTAACAAATGAATAGTTTTAAGATAGTGGATATTTTGTGATTTCAATTTTAAAAGAAAATTTACACTTGATTTACGTAATTATAGTATATGTAGAGTTTTATATTGTATTTAAATCACAAATCTTACTGTCCCATTATTCTATCGCAAGACTTCAAAATTATTGAATAGAAAAAACTGGACATGGACACCTCATGCCACCTCCAAGAAACCCTGTCACCCGTCAGGAACTCCGCCAGCATATTGAAATTTTCGTTACTAGTTTACTAGTTTATTCTACAATTATTTCGTTATCATTCCACCGTTAAGACTGAAATTTAAAATGTTTCGTTTAATCGCTGCTGAATTATTGGAATAGTTTTTATAGTAGCGGGATTTACATATATTTTTACTTCTATAAATTTATGTTGCTGATAAAAATCAAAATCCATATCTCAAAGTAATTTTGTAAATATAAATGTCTTTTAATCGTATTTGAGTCAGTACATTATTTTGAATATCGATAATATAATCTAATAAATTATTCGGTTTGATATTTTCCTGCAAAATTTTAATTTCCACACCTACTTCCACTTAATGTTTCAAAATTAAAATGATGGATATAAGCGTCGTTGATCTCGACTTTAAAATTGTAAAGCCGAAGATTTCTTTTGATATGCCTTTGGACATCGTAGTGGCCGTCAATCAAAGCTGCCATTAAAAAATATCTCATAATATTTTGAGGAAACCAGTAATTGTAGCAGCACAGATGCCAGATACCACAACTAGCATCAACGTTCTGTCAAGCTCTATGGAATACACCACGTCTATTGTATTTAATGGTCTGCCAAGATATAGAAGTCAATTTGGTTTCATGAAAATTCAAGCAAAGAGACTGTGGCACTCTATAAATTGATGATACGCATATCTCGATATATGCTTCACTTACGCATATTTAACGTTTTGTTTCATATTTTTTTGATTATATAATATGTATTACGGATGCAAATATTCAATTTAATGTACTTATAGCCTAAGGTTCGCCTAAAATGTTGTATCGATAATATTATTTTGTGTATGATGTACCTTATGCAATTATTATCATGACGATGATTTCACTTATTTGACCATTTACCTTATAAAATTAGGAATAAACTTCAGTGAAATCCCATTATAACGAAACTTTTAGGACCACCCGTTTTGTTTCGTTATAAAGTAATGTAAAAAAGGTATATCCTTTTTTCCGGTCCGCCATGACATATTCGTTATATTGGAAATTTCGTTATTTCGGTATTCGTTATAGCGGTATTTGACTGTTTAGAACATTTTGCAGTCTTGGTGTGGGTGCGGTTTGGCTGTGACTACACTAAAACGATCCACCAAATAATTACAGTCAAGTTACAACAGTAGCGTACCATATATAAGTATTAAATAATATGAACTGGTTTAGTACAACGTAATATATCAAAAATTTAAGCATTGAGTGTATATTATTGTGTATTTGGATAAATGTGGGTATGCGCTAGGAGTGTGGAGACGGTTCGTCACTGATTACAAAATATTTCAACGTTAATTTATATTTTTTTCATGCTTCATCCAAATGTGATATTGTCAGCTCCGGATAATGGAAAATTTGGATCTTTTCAATCTCGCGATTTATTTATTATTTACGCGCCTATTTAGATTATTTTCATGTGAATTCGTTGTCAACCAATTTCTCAAACTATTATATATGCATCCAGTCCTGCATATTTGGGTTTTTAAAAACTATCGGAAGAAGAATCTCCAACTTCCGCCACGAAACGCGCCCGCTTACCACTCGGCCACAGAGGAAGTAATTACTTATCTACTTATTAATCTACAGTATCCATAAGACAGTAGCTGCAACATTTTTGATTATAGCGAATTTAAAATTCTTTTATATTTTGATTCATTTCTTCAATCTTCATTGGATGTTTCTTTTCATTGATATTAATTTTAATGGTTTGGTTTAAGAAGCAAGAGGTTTCATTTAAACCACTATAGGCTTGTGTGTAAAATTCATTCAACAAAGACTTAAAACCTGAACTGTTAAATGCATGAATAAAATTATTTTCTCTGCATCTCGCAAACAGGATTTTTGTGCCTCTCCGCCAATCGCGTCTTTCTGTACGTTACCTTCAATCCAATCGGTTATGTATTAGCAATATAGGTAGGTACCTTATACAATTTAGGTAAGAGTATTTATACGCATGTAATATATCTGATATTTTATTTACTTATGCATCATCTTTCAAAATTGTTTGTCATCCACTGAAGATTTTTTTTAGTTTTTGTCCACATCTTTGGGTGTGTTTTTTTATTATTTTAGACAAATTGTTAGATTAATATGGTTTTATTTTGAATCAGGTTGAATTTACTAACTATAGTTAGAAATGAAAAAATACAGGGAAAATTATCTGTCAAATTTATCATTTCTTCACATTGCGAAGATCCATACATTCCACTGTCGGAGCGGACATCGTAAAATCAGTTAGAAATATAATTTATGCATACTAAATTAATATCTTAAGCTGTTAGAGTAGATATTCGAAATAACACATAGTAAAAATAACGTTATAGAGTAAATAGTAATCAATTCATATGGCAAAGAAATTCTATAAATAAATATCACCCCAAAAAATATCGGAATAAAGTTTTTTTTTTAGATTAATGTCCAAATCTTGATTTATATTTTAACATCTGGTTACTTTCTCTTGTAAGACGACGTTTTAAGAAGATATATTGTTATTGAAATTATGCACGATTATTTATTTAAGAATGTAATATCCACGAAACGTATGCCCTGTATTATACACCATCGAATATATTAATCTACGGGAGAAGAACCACTGTACTATAAATATAAATAATTTTATTCTAAATTTGAATACTTACTTCAGTCGTAGGGGATCATCTGGCAGCATATTTATTTGACCATTTCTAAATATTTATAAAAAGAGACAAGCAGGTGTATTTCATAGCAAACGGCTTACATTTTCATGTTATTGTATTTCAGATGAGATCTCTAACATTTATATTTGCGAATTCTGAATTTGGAAGATGGTATTTAATGCTAATAAAAAAGCCTTTTTAAGACAAAGCTTTTATTTTTGTTATGCTTCTAAAGATTTTTCTTCGGGTCTTACCAGTACATACGATACAATATTAATATGACTAAATACAAAAGCGTATGCCGTAAATGTTGAATAGAAACGTTACGTAGATTCTACTTTAGATTGAAAAATGGCATTGGTTAGATTGAAATAGGTATGAGAAGATTTCGCCAGCTCAAACGATCTAAAATAAAAGCTTTTAAAAATAAGCTAACATATTTGATATCTCGTTTTTTAGGTCTCACGCTACCTTACAAATTCTACTTTCGTACTTCCTCCAAAATCTCATGGTTTCTCGATTTTAGGTCTCACTATATCCTAATAATTTCTACTTTAGTCCGGATTTTTTTGAGGCCCACTCCTAGACAATTTAGAGGCTTCTTCAATTGTGAGCCCTCACGCGTGCCTATAGGTAAAATCCGCCATTATTTATATGGCTTGATAGAGTTGTCGATGACTGTTCTGTCCTCCGCGTTTCGAATTGGAAAACAGACAGTTGTCGTTGGAAGCCAGGACACTCGCCAGGTTGTCATGTTTGTGATGATGACGTGGAAATGTGTACGTTGAATTAAATTTGAAAACACTTAACTATATTATTCCATTGCGTCATATAAAAATATGGTGTTATTAACATTTGCCCTTCTTACTACCTTCAGAATGTTGATATATATTTTGCACGCAATTGTCCGCGCCTAATTCTACGACCAATTGTTTGGATACGATATCTGTTGATATCAACTTCGTTATCATTTATCAGTTTTAGTCTTATCATTATCACGACAACAATAACATATTTTATCAATCGCTAGACCTAGACAGGTCCATAATATTTTTACCTATTGAGCATATTACATTGTCCACCGATTGATAATATTATTATAATACTATCGATTGATAAAGATTAATGACTAAAAAAAATGTGTGAAAATTATGAACTTTCAAATTTATGAATTTGTTAATGATTCCTTACGATGTAGCGTTTCGGCTTCTTTCGATTTTATATGCATAAACCATTACAATCTGTAATATATGTTCGCCAGTGTATTCACATTGTATGTGTATATAAAAGCCTAAAGCTTCTAAGTGATCCAGTGGAAAGAAGCAATTGTCAAATCGAAAATTACTATAATACATCAGCGAACTTATCCATTTAACATCAAAATAGTAATTTAGATAAAATAATTATCCTAATGTTTTATAAATAAATCTCAATTAACATTTACCAAGTAGAAAATAAATGTAGCTGATCGCCGTAAACAACTAACTTTGTCCAATAATCAACGACTGCATCCAATATCAAAATAATCGCATTTTCGTCAGTTTAAATTCCGCCGGTGAACGAAAGGTAAGCGCGTGCACTTGGCTTGCCAGACGTTAAGGTTTAGAAGCCGATTTAAATAAATCCAACGATGCAGGGCTAGTGCCTTATGAATTGAGCAATAGACTGAAAAAATCTGTCTAGGTAGCCCTTCAAATTAGGGGGATTCACATTTTCAATTTCAAGAATAAATGGGTATCTTTACACCGTGGACATCCATACATTCAAATTAATCGAAAATATTAAATTAATAATAATTCGTACACCTGGGCCTCGTATAACACGGTCAAATGGTTCCACAAAAACGTCGTGTTATACAAATCCGTGTTATACAAGGTTTGAAGTTCATATAAAATTAGGGTTTGCGTTCCAAAAAAAAATATTGATGATAGTATATATAAATATGTACTTTATTTTTTTAAATAACTGAATATACATTTACATATTTA
>JAGVSQ010011077.1:0-12476 GCA_022683975.1 Rhyacophila evoluta
ATTTTTTTTTTGGAGGGAGGAGGGGCGGTAATTAATTCTTTTAGATTTAGAGCGCCGTGACATGAAAGTAATTGTGAAGCACTGGTCTAGGGTATGATAACCCACTTGCAGGTTGATATAATGAGTGACGACATTTGTAAAATAGAGCAACAAAGATTTCTGGTTTTCTTATAAAAAAAATAGTTAAAATATTTGACTATAGTTGGCAGTCAAATTATTTAAAGTATGAGGCACGGAACGCTAGAGTACACAATCACGCAGTATTCCGGGCCCCGCAGGCCAAGTGTTAAGCGCCACAGTCAACAGTATGATCATTATGTTTTTCGATAGCATGAATTATGTTCGACGGAACAAATAACTAGTTGCCTGTAGCCAAGAGACAAAAAAAAAGAACTATCATATTTTTATTATTGTAACTATGCGTATCATATGTTAAACATATCGTTTGATTCCGTCCTTGTGTACGTATTACACGCTATAATCAACTACTACACCTGTTCAAATATTAATAATACTCGACAATGAAAATAATTAGCCTTCCAAGTGATACAGTTATAATATCAGTTACACTCAAATTCTAACAGCGATTGACAACCAACGATCATTATTTCAAAGTGTGTTTTATGTATGTAATTTGTATGTCAAATCGTTTTAATATAACCGTATAACAATAGTAGCCTCGATAGTCGTATTGACAAGCGTGCGCTGTTTGGTTTGACTCCAGTACTGTACAAAAAATGTTGAAGAAGTAGGACTGGATCCTCATAGGGTTGAGCTGTTAGCTGTTAAACAATCGTCGTAAAAGCTGTTTTATATGTCAAAACACTACGATGATTCTATGTGCGGAAATGGTAGTTATATACATGGGCGTGTGAACTATAAAGCTCCATAAATATTAAGGCTTTACTTTTGCACTGATTTCAATGCGGTTTCAATTTTCAACTTCGCATCATCAGGTTTGTGTAAGTGGTACGATTTTATATGATAATTGATAGATGTAAACTGTCAACAGTCCATAGTATTGATTATATTTTACAAGATTTGGAATGTATTTTATATGGCAACAGTATGATGACTTATATTTATAGATATTTTTTCAATGATTGTTTGTCAGCAAATCCCTTACCCCTCATGACATGAAGGCCGACATTTTCTTAATTTATGGAGCTAGCATAATTTGAGCACACCATATGCGATACCAAAGTGTACGCACAGATCGGACACGTATTGTATATCAACAAATTTTTATAAAATAGCTCCAAGCAGCGGTTTTTTCATGGCTGTCATGAATGCGACCAAAAAAACTACGTTCTTCTTTAGCATCTAAACTAAAATCAACTCTGGTGTTAGTACACGTAAGTAGTAATCGTGAAACATGTTTTATGAATTTAAAAAACTAGTCAGATAAAAAAAAAACATATTAATTATCGACGGAAAAATCATCATTATCATTTGAAGCTATTCAGATCAGCCATTAAGTAGCACACCCGTCATAATTAACAACTTCCGAAGCAGAATACACACAAGAAATAAGATTATATAGTACAAATTGAATAATTGGTACCAATTGGTTATTCAAGGAAATCGTACTTTAGGTCAGCAATTGGGAAAAAAAGATATACACTGAATTAATAATGGTTCTTAATGTATCACCGACAGCGTAGTTGGTAGCGTGCGCGCCTAGAAATCCGGGGAATACGGGTTCGATTGCGAATCTGCCGGATTTTGAAAATTTAAAAATACAGGACGTCATTGGATTCAGCAATTTTCTGACTAACAATTCTCGTGAAAGATAATCAATCTGTCCTAGTATCTGTGTAGATCCATATGCTCGACTTTAGGAGCGAATATGGTATAAGAAGAAGAACGCGTTACGCTTTCCGCCGTAGTCGTCTTGGTCGATTGGAAAGCGAGCGTGCTTTGGTGGCAGTGGTCGCGAGTTCAAATCCCGTAACTGTTTGAGAGTTTTTTTAATTTAACGATGCAGGATTGGATATAAAATTGATTCAGCTATAATCTGATAACTGATAATACTGGTGAAAAATAATGTATCATAATTAATTTTCACATTGTACATACCCATATATCTGATATCGATTTAAACTTTAAATTTTAAAATATTGTTATGTAGTATCACGCCCTCTACAAATGTATGTAAACGTATTTCGACAAACAAGATTTATCTCGGAAGTTGTTCGACGCATGCATTCTGTCGGTGCTGTTGTACGGTAGCGAATCTTAGCACTTAACAAAAGCTCAGAAGAACCGTATATTGAGTTTTGAGAACAGATTCTTGCGTCGGATATTGGGGGTGAAGTGGGCTAACCTCTTAAGAAGCTCGGAGATAAGGAAGCTGATGGGACAACCCCGGTCACACTAAAAGTCATGCAGAAGCGCTGGAACTGGCTGGGGCATGTACCGCGGATGCCTCCGGAAAGCCTGGTTCCTGCTTGTTTCTTCTTCCGACCGGTGGGATTCCGGCAACCTGGAAGATGTACTCAGTGGAACTAAAAGGTGCCGGTGTGACATGGGAGGATGCGAGGCGGCTGGTGGATGACTGAATCCTGGAAGCGTCACGTGGTGGCCATATACTCCGCATAAAGAGCGGATATGGTAGAGAGAGACTATTTTTACGAGTTTGCTTGTCAGGCATTCTCTCATTTTCACATTGTGCAGTCAATAATTATTATTTTAAACTATTGTCATACAGCTGCAGAATTTGACCCGCACGTATTTACTAACTTTCCCAGCGAAACCACAACTATTAGACAATGCGTCTTCGACTTACGACGGAGTTAAATTCCGTCACTTCGGTCATAAATCGAATTTCATATTAAAAAATCAATATTCATACAAAATGATCAATAATACAACTTTAGGGATCGCAAGTTTAAGTAGTCCTTAAACGAAGCAGTAAGTAACTTGGAAACTAATCAATATTAGAAATAAATAAATAAATTAGATGCACATTTGATTCGAAATCAAAAATCTCAGTTTATTTTAAGTTATAATACATTTAGCATATCGATGGCTTAATATGCAAAATCGCTTATTACATTTTTGACAGTTGAATAGTGTAGTAAAAACTGATTATTTCGATATAAAAACACTTTTAAACGACTTATTTATTGATCTGCTTGCGAATGACATACCAGCGAAGTTATATTATTCTACAGTTTAGGTCTCAGAGATTAATGTCTTGTGACATTTTGGGATTTATTTAAATGATTTTCGAGTCAAATTAATACGGAACAATCATGGTGCAATAAGATGGCACTATTAAGTAATTTGAGAGTCAACTTTATACGATCGATATGTCCATGTTGCAATTATGTCAATACGTTAAATGACGTGACTACTATCAAAACTCATAATCTCCAATGTTAAAATGTTAAATCGGATAATGTATGGGTAACTCACCCAGCAAAATAAAATTATTTAAGTAGTTGTCGTGTTTATTGAGTTTAAAAACTGCCGTTTTAAAAAAAACACAGTTGCTAAATCCATTGTATGACACCGATTGTTTTGAATTTATTCATTATATCTGACCCGTGGGTTATAAATACTGATGATATTATCGACTATTTGATAATAGATGAATGAAAATAGTTTCTAACAGCAATAACGCAATCGATATACTATGAAATATCACGTTGATTGATGACTGTCAGTTTGAGATATGTTATCAATAACAGAACAAAAGTGCAATATAAGAATTAAAATGTACCACAATAGATAAACAGAGAATTACGAGAATTCGCAAAGGCTTAAAATAATATTTATGAATGATGTCACCTACTTCCAATAGAAGTGACTCCGATTTACAAATCTTTTCATAGACACTATACAAGTTCATAAGAACAATAATCATTTTTATCGTCACACTTTACGCAAATTATTATTGTAGATGATATGACATATACACTCATCCCTCGGTTTACGCGGTAGATACGATCCAAGAGAACCCGCGTAAATCGAAACCGCGTAAATCGAGACTTTGTGCAACACACGCGTTTGCGTGACACGTGCCACAGAATATGTATGATTTTTTGAAAAAATGTATTTTTTCTTGCCGCGTAAAAGTGAAACCGCGTAAAATGGGTACCGCGTAAATCGAGGGAGGAGTGTATATGGATCGCCTCAATGAGAGGACATTTATTAACAGATTATTTTTCATGAAAATTGGTTGTCAGAAAATTACTCAACCCAATGAACATCCAGTCCTGCATTTTTGGATTTATAAAAATCCGGCAGATTCAGGAATCAAACTTGTATTCCCCGTATTGCAAGGCGCGCACGCTAACCTTTACGCTATCCTGGAGACAGTCCATATGTATGTATATAATAATATTATTTCATCGCTCATGGTGGCGTATAGTTTAAGATATGGTATTTTTGGTTAAATGCTCACGCATTGCTATCTAGCGTTCTGAATAAAATTTATATCCTACTTTTCTCTCTCTAATCAATATTTTAGATCATAGTCCTTTTCTTTAATCATTGCAGTATGTGGCTTACATTTCAGACTTTTTTGTAACTTTCAATATACAATTCGAGCTAAACCGCGGTTATCTCGTTATATATTTCATCTTATTTTCATATGAAAACTCTATTAAGCACATTTATTTTGAAAACGTTTATATTAATACTATATCCATTTAATTAGAGAAGACTTACGGTTGAAAACTAATTTATATACAACGTATAAAGCGCCAAATATTTATTACACTTAAAATCTAGCCAATTTAAATGAAACTATTTTTGTTTTTATTATTTTCCAAGTTTATAGACAAATTTAATTGATTAAAATATTTTTTATGACTTATTTCGAACGGCACTGAATAAGACCATGCAATGCACATACGCTACACGTGTCATGGTGGCAATACGTACTCCAATATCATTTCCACTTATTCGATGTTTTATATCTAAGTATTTACGATGGTTGCTAACTTTGATTTACGTCTTCGAAAACTGATGTCTTATTGGTTTTCTCTTTAGCCCAATATTTATAAATTGGTAGATACAACATAATATAAATTTTCGAAATATCATTTTTTAAGACACACATTAAATATCTTTTTATTGTAACTAAATACTATTATTTTTCATAGCATGACGTATTTGTCATCGGAACTGTAATGAATAAATAATTAAATTTGAATCACAGATATTCAAATTAGTTTCATTATTTAAGTATCCCTCTTATAGAAAAATGAATTCTTGGTAATCGTAAATAATTGTATTGAATGACATTGTCTCTCTACTGTCTGATCTATAGTAGATATCCAAACTGGATAAAAACTAATTATATGAATCGGTGAAGAGTAAGAACAATAACTGAATGAAAAATTTAGAAAATTTTATAAAGAGTTTACAAAGAATCTAATGAGCTTACGAGTAATGCAGATTATTGGTAGATTATATAATGTAGAAATACAGTTTAGTAAAATTTCGGAAAAGCTAAGCAAGTGAAGTCAAAACCATAAAGTTACAAAACTCTGTATTGAATGCAACACTTATCTTGCTCATTGAAATACTACGGATGATTATTATCTCACGACATTAATAAATTACCGATGCCTAATTGTTTCATAGTTGTAGAAGATGTTCTCATCATCGTATAGCATCTTTTATAACGCCACTTTACAAGAACAATAAATTTAAAACAAAAACATAAGTATAGGGTTAAATTTGGCGACAGTAATTCACATTCGTCGCTTCAAGAGAAATATTACTTAAATCGTTACATCTCAAAAATAAATATTTGAAAATTTAAATCAGAGTTGTTTGGTTTTAAATTTTAAAAGCTTATGTAAATAAAAGATATTGAGAAAAAGCTCACGCATGCATAAATAGGTGGGGCGGTTGGGGTTGAAGCGGGCAACAATAAAAAATCATAAAATTCCAAATTATTATGGCATAGAGAGGTAAAAACGCAACGACATCCTCCCAAGCGAGATAATTGCCTGCGGGCTCTGGAATCGCTTTGAATCAAGGCAACCAATAAACTCTCGGCTAATAGAAACGTTAGACACTAGATGTTAGCCTCCCTCACATGTATGTTAGTGATGGTCCTCAAGGTATTCGAACCGGCTCGCAGGTGAATGTCGAATTAAAAAAATATTACGTATTATCATGATCATATTAAATACCCAAAAGATCAATCAGATAGTTAATTATGAAAAGGTAAAATTTATTCGCTAGCAAATTTTTCCATGTTTTGAATCCTTTAATTTTAGAATTTAATACTTAAAGAAAATTAAGTTTGCTGAAAATAAATTCTTTTATAGTACGTATTTTTTTCTCCGACTTTCTTCGTTTTCAAAATTCATTTTCCTGTATATGTTTGTTTAGAGTTTTTCGTACTGACAATTTATTTTAAACTATATTCGTTCCCAAGTGGAGCATATGGATCTACACAGTGTGAAGATATGAAAGTGAATTCAACTTTGCAATATGAAGACGTCTTGACAGATTATTTTTCGCTATAATTGTTTTTTAGACAATTGCCCAAACTAGTGGGCCTGCATTTTTAAATTTTTATAAATCTAACATGTGGGAATCGAACCCTCATTCCCCGGATTGCTATTCGCACACGCTAACCTTTACGCTTCTGGGGAAATTAAATTTATAAATTCGCTTCAAGAAATGTTCGATTTGTACCAAAAATATCTTAAAATCTGAAAAATTGGATAATAGCTGAAAATTATTGATAAAATATCCTTAAAACGCTTGAATAAAATAAGAAATAAATCAAAATGTAAATTAGTTTTGTCAATAGCCATTTCAGTTGCGACTATAAATGCGAGTATAAAGAAATAATTTTAATTTAATAGCTATGATTATTTGACCAAATTATAATACTTTTTTATCAAGTGAATATCAGTAAAAGTTTTGCTTATACAATAATATATATTTATGCGAACTAGTTGATATTATTTCAGAACATATTTCATATATTACGTACGCAGTATATATATTCCTGAACGTTTGTGCCTCCTGCCATACTTTGGAGCGGGAGGGGAGGTTTTTCATACCCTCCTTGCCATCAAAAAGCTAACTTTCACGATTCCATTTAAAAAAGGCACATTACGCTCCAAGGAGCTTTGAGATCCCACATCACGTCTGTGCTAAAGTAGACTAAAGTCCGTATTTCACGAAAGATACGTAAATGATTTTATTATAACAAATATCGGACTAATAGCAAAATGGGAATATAAATTACATTTCTCTGTTTGGATTATAATGCTTAGATACATAATAACTGCTGAAATTATTTTATGATGTTTTAAATGGTCACGTATTATTATTGTTATATACAATACTAAATGATTTGTAACATAAGAATTTGACAATTTTTAGTATTATACATTTGTCTTTGATGCGATGTTTACTAAACGAAAGTTGACTTGAAAGAGCACAGGAGAAACGAGACCACACATTTTGCAGCGATGCTCATGTAATAACGTATAACGAGTACTCGATGTGTTTTGAAGGGTTTACTGTTGAGTTTAATTAAACTGTGTTTGTCACCAAATTTTGCATTACTTCAAAAATGTCGTCAAATTTTTATAACAGAATATTTATATTCAACTTAACAAATGATTTATGAGCGTAAAGGTACTTTATAGATTTCCAAATTGTACCTTACTTACATTTATATTGGGTAGTACAAAATATATAATAATGAAGGTGTTCTGAATTGTAGTTTACCTTCGAAGAATTGATGCAATTACAAGGCCATTCGGCAAAAACATAGAATGAATAACATTCCCATGGAACTATCAAAACACGATGCTTAAAATATATAAACACAATATGGACAATGTACGCATGTATATTATATATGATTGGTATGATCACTTGTTTTCAAGAACGAACTGTCAATATTGGGTAACATTTTTTTATAATTTTGTATTATTGCTAAATTTTTTTAAGCTTGATTAATGTTTTAAAAAGTCTTGTGAAACCATGACAAAATGGGCACATGTTTGCGGCTGACTAATCATATTTATTGGATATGTATTCCGCTGGAAAACAAATTATAATTTATTAAAAAAAAAATACACACGTATGTTGCTTCAGGATTATTTTAGTATGTCTAGTATAATTTATCACAAGTTTCTAAAAATCTTGTGTAATACAAACAGAAGAACATAAATGCGGATAGAATGACAGATATATAAGAGTAGAGTTTACCCTCATCCACTCCTCAGTGGGAAATATCAAAACCAGTCAAAGGAATCGAGTTGGCACCGTGTCTTTACGAAATGATCGCCGCTACAGTGTGTTCCTGAACAGTGGTTTATTCAGAACGGATTAATGCGGGCGTTTACGTCATTTGGAATTTTCCACGCCGCTATCCTCTTTGCAGCTTCCAGCGGGTAAAAAACTCAGCGATTTCGTCAGTCGGATTCACGAAGCTTTTAAAGTTCTCTTTATATACAACTTGATATAATTTTCTATCTACTATGTGATATTTATTATGTGGCCACATTTTTTTATTTTCCGAGATATAAAAACATACTACATTATTAAATACATTTTATGCTTACATACACAGCATAGTGATTGATGCCACTAAGTAGGGTAACGCTAATTTTTTACGAAATTATCTCGGTTATCATTATTTCCCATCTAAGTGAGGGTGTATTTAGATGGATACTGTTGTACTTACAATTATTTTGAATAGCATCTGTCTAACTTTCTTAGACTATTTTTTTGTTTTTATTTCAGATCCTTTTTCCATTCTTACCATATATTTTATTATTGCTATTGCTTCTATAATATTCAATTGATTTGTACATGTTTTATGTGTTTTAAGCATCGTATTTTATTTTATTATTACAATGAATGATTTAAAACAATATCTTGTAATATTCTTAACACGTTGAATAAAAAAAAAATACTAAGAAATATGTGAGTATATCGACCCTGTTTAGGCAAAAGGTATTAACTTTCACAGAACAATATTGTCGTGAATGAGGTTCGATTTCTTTTTCCTGCACTCAAATTGGTATTTCTTACTTTTTCAAACTTTAATGTTGACTTTAGATAATCATTCGGCATTTGCAGCTTGATGTTTTTTGATAGAACGCTCATTAAGCTGTTGACATTGTGATTTCAAAAATAAGAACACTTTTCATAAAACTGTGGGTTGATGCCTTTTATCCAAACGAGGTCGATATGTTATACCCAAGTGGCCAAGAAATTAGCGGATATATACACTCGAAGTGTATATATTTAAATATAAACGAATACAATATAGTATGAATCTACTATTTGATTGACTGGTATTATTATAAAACAATTAACTTTTATATTATATATGAGTGATCATTATTCGTGAACCAATTTGTATGTCTATTGATTAGTAAATTCTAAGAAGCGAGTAGAAACACAAATATAAAACAATGTTGATAAAACTTTGATGTTCAAAATTTTGTGTTGGATATATTTTATAAATTAAAATTGCAAAAAAACATGATCCTGACTTTTTTATAATAAAATATTATGTCAAAATATTGACTAAAAAATATACAATTTTTTAAAATTTCTCATGTCTTAATTGACAACTGTAAAAAATTAAATAATGTGTAAACATAAATCTTCGTATTGTAAAGATTTGAATACCATGCCTTGTAACAGACATCGCTGATATATTATTTTGTGCTAGAAAAATTGTTCTTTAAACGTTTTGTAAAATGACGTAGAATTATGATATTTAACTCGATGAAACGGTAAGAACATTGACACAAAACGTGTATTGAGTTAAGAGTGACATTTTAGACAAAAAAAAATATGCAATAATGGGGTATTGAGTAAGTTTCAAAGTTAATTTATATGGTCACCTAACTTACGAAGACACTCTATAATCCATATTTTTTTATAATTTTTTTCAGAAAATAATACCAAGTAATGTATAGTTGTTACTGTTCTTAAGCTGTATGAAATAAAATATATTTAAAATCATACAAAACAGAAATCATCTTTAAACTAAGATTTTTTGCATTTGGGTTGAGCAATTTTATGAATACCAATTTACGGGGAAAACAATCTGTCAAAACATGTCTTCAAATTGCGGAGATCCATATACTCCATTTTTAGAGCAGATATTTTCACACTGCGTATATCCATATGCTCCATTTTCGAAATGGAGATGATTAAATAAAATGAAAAAAAATCAGATTGTCCTACTGTTGTATTGGTGTAACGATATAATAAAAATCTTGATACTTTCAAGAAAGATTGATTTTCTGTTGTGTTAGAATGTATTATTTTGTACTTTTTATTATTTCTAGATGTTAGCTGAATATATTTTTTAAATAAAAACCTTGATGGTAAATTTGAAATCCAATGTTAAAATAATCGCACGAACATATCATGGAAAGTGGCATATTCGATAAAATCGACATCACTTACACTTACGTTTAACTATATTTGTTGGCTTCGGAAAATAGGTGGGTATGTGAAGGGAGATCTACTTATAGGTCCTCGTATCAAGGTTTATATTCGAACATTCGTGAGTGGTTAGTAAATACATTGTCAAAGACGGTACGTAGGCTTTTATAGATTTTCCCACGAGTGGTAAACTATGAACTAAATTATAATAATTATTTTCTCGTAATTTAATTTAACATATTTATATGATTCTTCTTTTCTTTGGTAAGTTGCAATCATCTACGGCAGTGTTCTGGATGACAGTATTCGTTTAAAGCCAAGTAAAAAATTGTCAAAAGTAAAAAAAGCGGTCAACTAAATTTCATATATAACACTTCATAGTGTATTTTAATTTATTTTTGTTGAGCAATGATAATTCTCCCAAAATATATACTGACTATATAACGACTTTTTTTTGTTGCAAGGATTGATTGTCTGTCAACCTATTGACACAGTATCCCATATTTAAAAACAATTTATGCAGCTACGAGATTCGAGCCTATGACCTCGAGTTTCTAAGCACGTGCGTTAATTAACTCATTACCATGGTGAAGGTTTTTTTTATAAAAGTCGATATTTTCTTTATTTTTAATTCTACTACACATTTGAGAATATTTGGTATATTTAATTTGCTAAATATTTATAAATAATATTTTGTGTACAGTAAATACATAAAGGTTAATCCTAATAATCGTCTTAAATTGGCAGTCCTCGGATTGTAAGCGGACTGTAGGTGTATATGTAGCTTAAGTTATACATAAATACCTATACATATACCAACATATACATATGCAAATCTTACGCTTTGTGAGGGCTTTGTAAGTAATTTTCATCGTCGATTAAATTTATATTTTTTTAAAAGAACGTTTTAAAACGGTAGGCTCGTATATTTAATAGAACTATACTTAAATATTATTAGCCAACCGACCCACATTTTTGTTTTTTACGGTCATCATGAGCCCAATTCTGAATTCGATTGTTGATGGTTTCGCAAATAAATAAATTATGAAATTAAAACATACATACACTAATACATATTAAATATATTTTTGGCTTTACAATACATCATTAAAAGTTATTGATTGTCTAAAGAGACATATAGGTCTACATATACTAAATTATTTATTAATATTCATATGGTATCGTTTCAATAATTTCTTTTTAAATAATGTGATATGTGTGGATGTGTTAAGTTAAATTTTTAAAAATTGCATCAAGTTAAAGTGAATTATACAATTTTTAAGTCAGTATAGCTCATGTATTGTGGATTGAGTTAGAACACTCATATCTACTCGTCGAAGTTCTATATGCTCCAATACATACAAATAAAAGAAATGAGAGGATAGCGAAAAAACATTATTTTATTGAATTCTGTGAGGAAAAAATGTTATTGGGATTACGTGGGGAGGCACCTAGCGGAAAATAAAATAGGCTTTCTTAAGGCTACAAAGAAAACGGACCTAGTTTTCCGAGGCATTTGATAAGACGAATCAATCTAAAAAACCTCGATTCGTATTATATTATACATGATTCCCGTGAAATATTAAATTTAGCCAAAATTATTTTAAAGATATCTTTTATATTTTTGTTAAATAATATAAAATTTGATATAAGTTTTCAGCTAGGATATTAGGCGTATATATAAACAATGATTATGATTCTACTAGTTAACTACTTTACTTTCGATATATTTATCAAAATTACTAAATATATTCTCAAAATCAAATAATATTCAATAAGAATTTTTAGCTATTTTCAGTTTGATGACGTTGTGTATTTTGAAGCGCGGCAGGCGAATTTTTAAAAGTTTTGAATATTTTAATCGGATTAATTAATTATTCATTATTGTATATTTTTCTAACTACAGCATAACTATTGTATTGGTGACTTTGTTGCACGTATAACTTATTGTTATTAATTGTGTAACTATACGATTGAGTTCATATATACGATTATATAGTTAATTGATATTTTTTGTCTGATGGTGCGTGATGGAAATTGATTTTAAATTCTAAATTATTTAAAACTGGTAA
>JAGVSQ010011079.1:0-12475 GCA_022683975.1 Rhyacophila evoluta
ATTTTGGAGTTTGTGGACAAACTTTAGGTTGATTAATCAATGCGTTCCAATTTCAAACATATGTGTCACATTTCTTAAAAAACACACCCCGTAAGCCATGTGTTAAACACTGTTAGGATAATAATTAATAAATACGAAAATATAAAAATATCTATGTATTCTAAAAAAAAATGTTTTCATAAATTTCAAGTCGACCAGTGTCAAAAATAATTCGATCGCAGTCGGAAACAAGTTGGCCGGCCCTGTATATTAGTAATAATAGTCACTTGCAACAATATATGCACACCTAAATATTCATCCCACCCCATCATGTTCAGTCTGGAACGTACCAACATACCCCGTTGTATCTTTCTTTGCTATGGTGCATGGGTATTATGATTAGTGCTGAGGGCGCACGGCGCGGGATAAATGCATTCTAGACCGCAACACAAAAAGAGAGAGAGGGAGATGAGTAAACGGTTAGAGAGAGAGAACGGTCGGCCCTGTTATGCGAATGGAAGTGTCGAGCGCCATCCGACGACAGCGCACGGCGCAAAAAGCGGGAAATTAATCTCAGCTGCATAAAAAATCGACTGCCCTCGTGGGGACGAATGTTGTCAAATGTTTTAAACGTGCCATATTGATTTTTTTATAAAACTGTCAAAAAAAGTCGTGACTTCAAACGAAACCTAAGTTGAATAAAATAGTCTGGTAGTATTTTAAAATAACATTATATTTTTCTTTATTCGCCAAACGAGGAGGTTTCTTTTGAATAAGGCTCAGTATTAATAGGACTACATTAGAATAAAAAAAATGCATACTCTAGTACACTCAAACTATGATCTTGGGAGTCTGCTCCTAAAAAACTTCTGGCCATTTGATATTAGTAGTAATCATAATAGTGTTTATTTTATACACAGTTGTGAATGCTTGAAGCTTTAAATTTGTGATGGGGTTAATGTGTTATATAAATACATTAAATGCAAGAAGGCATTAAGAACTTTTTTCATTCACGTATCATTAATATGTACACATTCATAAGCAAATGGAGTTATTTTTAAATTATGATGCATGGAAAGTATTCTTGGTTGAAGTAAAAAAATTAATTCATATACATATGAAATAGTATAAAAAATCATCTATCAAATTAGTCCCTTTTCAATATCATTGTATTTATCACGCATACTTACTCAACATACAGATTGTTTGTTAACAATATTTAAAATATATATATTTACACGTTGTCTCCGATAATATTAAAATTCTCTAAGAACTTTTACTTGCCATTACAATGTAAAATTTTGCGTTATCATTCTTTCTGGTTTAAATACAATTTTCAGTAATGTCAAACGCCACGTCCCACATTTGTCGACTGCTTGATTCCAAACATTAATCAGGGCCGGATCTGAAAGAGCTAGTATAAAACATTCATCAAGGCTTGGCGAGGCGAAAAATTCGCAAAGTTGCTCGCGGACGATGGGACAAAGCTGAAAGGGACGGCTGAAATTATTATACTCGGACCGAGCCCTACGGCTATCGAAATGAGTACGCCCCTGCGATACAGCTGAATCGCTGTAAAATGCAATTTTGTACCATGGTATTCTAATATTTAAATTCACCATTTTTGTATGTTTACAAGTATGTTAACGATAATTATAAATAGGTATTGGAATTAGAAGAAGTAATAATATGGGTTTGAACCAAGTCACGTACCCATCGGGCAACATCGAGTTAGACTCACAGTCGGAGCCCTGACATAGGAATTAACTAGCTCACTTATTTTGAAAAACGTAATTCATATTAATTAATTTTAGCAATAAATATTTTGTTGTTCGTAACAAAAATATTAATCTTTAAACATTCAAATGCATTTTTCTTAAAACTGTGATAACATAATCTAAACCATTTCTTCTATGACGGCGTGTATTTATTGCATAAATAGAATTGTATTGTAACAAAATGATACTCAAATATCATTAATTCAAAAGAATTTGTTGTTTTTTCATGGAAAACTTAGACGAATGAGTGATAATATTCATAATATAATATATATCCTCTACTATGACTGAAAAATTATTATATGTATTTGAATTATCATAATGTTTTTTTCAGTTTAAATGCTTAATATATAGGTAGTATCCACTACAGTAAAAGACACGGAACGTATTTATTAGGCGTATTTGTATTTGAAGATCCCATATTGTCTTCATATACCGGACGTATTCTTCAATAATTCACCTCTAAATGTCACCATCGCAGAAGCTATTCATTATAGTATAACATATCATATATACACGTCTCTCACAAAACACTAAATACTATACGTATTATAATATAATATATAGAGTTCACCCACTAAAACATATGTTTCACATTATAACTTCACTAATCTTAAAGACGGAGAGTATTTTTTAAAGTATCACAAAATAGATTTTTGTACAAAATAAAATATGTATGTTCTTGTATTAAAAGAAACATATATTTTTTTAATGTCTCATATAAAATATTTATTTAGATAAATATTGAGGAAAAGAGAAAATCAATTCTATCATTCAATTATATATAGAACGTGTTCAGCCCAAACGAGTTAATCCCATTATAAAAAGATGTCATAGACAGATAGAAAGTATAATATTAAAGTATATATTTATATTGTAGTTATATTTTTTGTAATATTAAGCAAAGACAGATTAAAAACACTACGTTGGAGTAATCTTTTATTAAAGTTATTTTATCTTTTTTAGAATAATGGATACATCGTTAAACACAGCTTTTACTTGATGAATTCTTGCTGTAATTTAAAGCCTCGAACTTTTCTGAGGGGTCGTCGCTCCAAAGGACACTATCAGTGTTTCACTCGCCCGTTCATTAAACGTATAGTGTCTAACAGTAATCCTCTTGGATGAAAATTTCTATGCATTTTCTTTATCCTCGCGAATTTATTACACGTCGCATGAGCGATGAGGCGTCTGACTAAATTCGTTCAAAAATAATCAAATATTAGTATGTGAGGTTGTCACAGTATTTAAACGATCAACTATTTTGTCAAGCATACTTGATTAATTAAGCAATGTGCTTACTTATTTTACATTTAAATTACTTAAATACATCGAAGTATTATTACAACAGGTGAAATTTAGCGGTATTTTAAGTATGACATGTATTATAAAAAGGCATTCCCTCATTAATTCAAAAGTTAAGTGGAAACAGTAGCACTGACTGAGACACGTGCTTTGGATGCATCTGTGAAGCTTGAATTACGTTTGCCTTTTCATTCAACCGGTAACATTCCAGCCCTCTGGAAAATAATAAGGTGTTGTCGCCAGGGTCTATTCCGTGGAGTTAATTGGTGCTGCTATGACCTCGAAGGATGCGAAACTATTGGCAGATATAATTTTAAAGACGACACATAAAAGTCATTTACTATACATAAGAAGCGATTATTGACAAATAATAACATTATTTAGAAAACTGACGCCTAAGTCAAACTCAGAAGCATAATTATCGTAATATAAATACTACAAAAAATTGCTCTCAGAATCATATATATTTGGTAACAAGAAGAAACTAAATATAGGGGAAATTGGCCAAATAATAAATAGTTAGAATTACGTTATAGTCGCTGGCATTCCATGGTCAACAATTTACCGTTGTTTAACATCCAGAGAGTTATAAAACTGAAAATATTCCAAACAAAAATATAATTTGTGTATGACATTAGTTTATGTTAATATTGACTATTAAGTATTTTTTAATGTAACTGGTAAACAAAACAACTTTAGTTAAAAGGGAATATGTGAAATTGCTATTTTATATCATGTCATATATTAATATTGGGTGTAGCTACGTAAATGTACGATTTTTAAAAAATAAACAAATATTTAATGCAATATGCAAGTAAATCGGCTTCCATTCAAGTTAAAACATTTATACTTTGGCTAAGTAATAGCGTAAAAACGTAACACATCCGTTCCATATCAATCATATTTAGCTGACGTCAACCTCATTTACTGACATAAGATGCCATTTCTTCTGACACAAGATGGATAGCTGACTGAGGTCACTGCATACATTTTAATCATACAAGCGCTCCACTAAAATGCTATGCTGACACTCACGTTCATTCATTTTTGTTCCGTCATACAGCGGCAGACAAACGCTGGTGAGAATGTTCAAAAATATTAACGTTTTTTGTATTTACTTTAAACAAATAAAAAAGTCAGTGGAACTCAAATTTGTCTATACCACAATTTCGGTGACCCGAAAAAAATTATTTATTAATTACCTAAATACAATTTTTTCTGACTTCCCTTCGCTGTAACATCGGTTTCAAATGAATAAAAAATATTAGTACGAGCTAAATTTGAAAACAGATGTCACATGAAAATGAGTATTACTGTGCTTGAAAACAATATTGAAATTACTTATTAATATTATTAATAGATTTTTTCGAATACTTAATATGAATGATTCGTAGCCCCTTGGAGGCCTACAGATACTACAGCACTACGCACTAAATTTGAAGACTGTATAACATAAAAAAATCGGAAATATAAATTACACGTTGAATTCCGTTTTATGACGAAATCTCGATTTTAATTCCGAGCGATATTTTTTTTATTCATTTAATAATGTGGTGAAAATAGAATTTATTTCTCTTCTTCCATGATCATTCTCTAGATACCTTAATGTGTTTCTAAGAACTCATATCGCTATCTTAATCATTTTGCATCTTCTCGGTCACGTTAGTATCCCATAGCCAATATATAACATTCAATAGCTTTCTAGAATGCCGACATCCAATCGGACCTAACAGGTTGCGACTCTCTTGAGACATCTACAGCAAGTGGCCGAGTGAGTTCTAATAGCACCTTCATTCTTATAATGATATCCAACAAATTTAAATCTGAATTGATAAAATTAGATAAAGCATATTAAAAAATGTATTCTGATCCGAGATTGTATGTACATATTGCCATACGAATATATTTTTAATGCATTTATAAATGTATGATATTTGACATAGCAGTTGACCAATATTGTAGGTTACGTATTAGATAGACAATAAAAATGTTACTTAGCCCTCGTGCCAAATTGTCAAATTGACGTATTTATCACGGTGGATTGGGAAAACAAAGAGAAAAACATTTCCGCTCGTCAATATGGTGATAAAAGCGCCCCAAACGTATTACCACTCATTTCGAAACCACTCCTTTGTGGGATAGCTCGTTGATGGATTCCCCGTCGCACGAAATCGTTTTATTCTCTATCGCGTAATGGCTTTCCATCGGGAAAATCTGCGTGTACTTTTTTATACGACTTATAACTTAGCTATTCATTTTGAACACTTAGTAAACTGTGGGTTGATCACAATGACGCTAGAGTGCCTATAACGAGAGAGCGCGTCGATAATGCTCGTAATTTTAGCAAAAGAATTGATTCCACTCAAACAAAATGTACTTTTTATTGAGCTACATAGTAAAGGCGTATTTGTTTAGCGATACATATAATAGCTTAGTTAAGATACTTTCTAAACAATCGCCTATCTGGTATTTTATCTAAGCTTTGTGAAATTAACTTAGACTTTGAGTAATAAGCTTTGTACGTGATCCCAAATAATAAGATCTTTGAATAAATCTATTGGAATGTGAGAGTTCAACACTTTTTTGAAATATCACGGTCTTGGCGAAACTATTTCAAGAATTAATTACATTGATTGAATACTTACAAATCTCTAATTAATCAGAAGAATTAATTGAACTTCCAAGTTTACAATTTCATATTTTTTCTTTACTCTTAGACGAGTTAAAGTTGATGAAAGTATTTTTTAGTTTGTAATATTTTGAAATCAAATGTAATAAAAAGAGATTGAAAAATATTTCGCATCACTTTTTTTAACTTTTTCTACAGAAAATATTAATAGTTAAACATACATATTGAAGCTCATACAATATAGCTTTGCTTTTAGTAGGCTAATGGATTAAAATCTTTTTATAAATAGTAGAATTCTGTGCTTCTTTCTCATACATCAAATTTAGAACTAATAATATAAAAAATGTTATCTAGTAAGCCTGGAAAATATTTTTAATGATAATCATGGTATTTTGATTTAAAAATAATAGTAAATAAAATAAGAACTCATCATTTCTTTTACGGCTATTTAGGATAATTTAGAAATTAGCTATTTAAATATTATATTTACATTGTAATTATGTATATTCAGTTGGATAAATTCTAACATTTGTAATATTTGACTAAATAAGAAAAAGGTTTTTCCTCGATCATGTAAAATTTAAGATAAAATTTTTCTGTTCCGAAAAAAAATATGACTTAATCTTTTTCCATAATTTTAGAGAAAATGAGCAACCAAAAGTCCGAGATCTGAGAAATTGTGCTATCACCGCTCCGCACCCTGTGTTGCTTCTTCACTCCTCTAAAGTAATTTAAAAGATATAAAAGTTTAACAATGTGTCTTCGGTGTAATATTTTCATCAGGGTCGTATCAAGATTTATTATATATTTAAAAATTTAATTAAACTTGGGATATTATTTTTTGGCTAATGTGAAAATGCTCAAACAATGTCCCCGCTTTAACGCATAGTAATAAAATATTAGACAGAAATAATAATACAGCGGCTATACTATCGAAAAAATAATCCCACAGAGTGACTGACTCCGTAAAAAAAATTTATGCCCAGTGCGAGTGAGACAAGGCTAATATTTTACTTATTTAGGCGCGAGATGATGAATAGACAACTTCAAATAGAGGTATAATTCAGAATTTTAAATCAATTTCCATCAAGCACCATCAGTCGAAAATATTAATAAGAGATATAATTGTTTCAACGTTGCACGGATCATGATAGATTATGAACGTAGGAGATTGATACCTTATTTACACTGTGAACATTTCACTGTTATGTCAATTAGATTGTTTAAAACTAGCCAGAATTCAGTTTCGAATACTACATGTATAAATCATTAGCTCGTATGTTCAAGTAATGTAGGTATATTTTTTGTAATACCATTTTAAGTTACATAGTATAATACTTTTATAAAATTCGTAAAACGAGATTTTTAAAAATGCTTTATTTTAATTAAAGTATCGAAATTATCTATATTTTATACGGCTTTTTCTCACATCTCGGAACGGCCCTGATTGTGTCTTTGTGCGTTCTTGTCATTCCGGCGCGGCGTCCCGCGAGATCCTAAGGCGTCGCGACGCCTTCTTCGTTAAATAATTCACCATATTATTATGAATTGTGATGGCTTACACTTAATGTATTCTGATAGCCAAACGGTTTACGCGCAAGACGATATTATACAATAAACGTCAGTCTGACAGGGTAAAAGGGGGGTGATGATGAATAATATGATAATGACGAATATTATGTTGTGATATTTTATTAAATCTCTTTTAGTTGTGTGATGTTATTTTTTTAATACCACACTGTTTTTCGTGTCTATTTAACAAAATGATATTGACTGATAAAATTTAACAAATGAGTTTTAGAATTCCATATTTTTACTAGTCAAGTAATGATGAGCATTAGATAAATATTAAAAAGACTTAATGCATATTAACATCGATAATAAAGTCGTTAGGAAATTTAAAAATACCACGGATAAATACGCAATAGTGGTATAATACTTACACGATATTCGCATAATATTAGTTGAGAACGCTGTTTGAAATATTTTTACTTAACAGCAAAACAAATTATCTAGACATTTTTGATCTATTTTAAAACAGCAAAACAAATACAGCATCATAAAAATTATTAGAATTAATCAAAATACTGCATAACTATCCAGGTAGTGGGTTATTTTTGTGTGACATCATTAAAAACATCGTGATAGTCTGTACATCAAAAAGTTTTATGGAAAATAAACAAAATTGCCCGCATACTCTAATTTAAATTGCAATATTTACTTATCTTGCATACAAATGATATGTAAATTAGTATATTTATAAAAAGCATAACTTTTTATCAATCTTAATGTAGACGGTATAAACTTCAATGCGTTAAAAGCTTTTCGCAATAATCAAAATCATTCTGATAACAAAATTGATAAAGCTTAAATTGATAAAATATTCACGGTGGGTATATTTTAAATTCAAGTGTATGTGCTTTAAGTGGCAGGTTGTTTAGTGCGCAGTGAAATGTATCGATGCCCGAGCAAATGGACGAGTCGGGACAGGATACTGTATAATTTTATTACTTCCTCCGTGTAAAATAGCTTTCCTCAAAGACAAGCAAAGCCGCACTCTGAGTATATTATTATGGCATTTAATCTGTATCACAGTACAGATAGATGAGAAAATTCCGAAGGGAGTTATTTGTGTCTTTCTCAGGAAGATTTATCGAGTGTGTAGATTAAATCATATGTATTCTTCAGAGTAAAATATTCTTGATTACGTTAAATTAAGATTCATTGCCAATTTACAGAATACATATTATTGATTATGGCTCAACGTTTACTTAAATAATAACTCTTGAATGGTAGAGACATCCCATTAAAACTAATATATTTTTAAAATATATCCTCTCCGACAGTGAAACATAGGTATCTTTACAATATGAAAACGTATAGTAACACATTGGTCGTTTTCAAATTGCACGACTCAATAAGTATCCATTTCTGCATGTTCAAAGTCTTCTTAATCATTTTGTCGTTAAGGTGTTCGAACCTCTGACACCAAAATTGGCTGCGTTTACTATTCGGCCACAGAAGCAACAAAATAAAGATGTAATATGATGATCATCTCGGTCGAATATTATTTATTAAACAAATTAATTCCATGGTATTGAAATATGGAGCGTTTTGTGAATTGTCAAAAAATTACATCTCCAAATATTGATATGTAGGTATATAGCAGATATTTAAAAATATATCGCTTTACAAGTGTACTATTTTTCGCTTCTGCGCCAAAAATTACGTTCGCAATAACATTAACATATTAATAAATTAGTAAAGTGTGCCTAAAAACATTGGAAATAATAAGCCATTATTTTGTCTTATGTTGGTATTGCTTAATACAATAATACAGCGTTTTAATAGTTATACTAGTATATATTTATCCCAACAAACAGAACTAACATGCCGATAGAATATTGATACGAAGATGTGATAGTTGTTTTTAATAAAATTACATAGGGTGTTGATATTTTTTTTATATCATGTTCGCTCCCAAATTGGAAGATGTGGGTCTACACGGTGTGAAGATACAATTGCTCAACCCAATGGCCATCCAGTCCTGCATTTGGACTTTTAAAAATCCGACAGATGGGGAATCGAGCCCTCATTCCCCGGATTGCTAGGCGCGCACGCTACTAATT
This sequence comes from Rhyacophila evoluta, assembly GCA_022683975.1. Lineage (NCBI taxonomy): Eukaryota > Metazoa > Arthropoda > Insecta > Trichoptera > Rhyacophilidae > Rhyacophila > Rhyacophila evoluta. The sequence continues at coordinate 9,321 of JAGVSQ010011079.1, forward strand.
ACGCTACCGAGAAGACATATTCCACCTAGATTAGAATGAGTTCAGATAGATGTTATTTTATAAATTTCTAGAACCAGATCTGTCTAAACCTCTCTGTATATCATTATTATTTTCTCTCTCAAATACTCTTAATATAATTATTGTAAAGTTTATTTATAATTATATAGCTAATGTATTAATATTAATGCTCTTCTGTTGTATTTATATCTATGTCACTAAGTGTTTGAACCTATGCCATTTCGCGAAGATTTTTAACGGGTCAAATAACTAATGACACCTTTGTCAATACGTAATTATCTAATTACTTATGGACGACACTTATTACTGTGGTATATATATAGAAAAATAAACTATTGCGAAAATTCATAGTTAGCGTAGAAAAAAATTGCTTTGTACCGCATTAGATTATTCCATGGAAAAATATTTTTCGCATCATTAAACAAATCGAATATCGGTAGTCTCTTAAATGGTTGTTACCACTTTGTGGCCGCAGCCTAAAGCCGACAAGATATTATCTTCGCTCACCTTGCACCTTGTAATTATTATTTTCCTCCTGACTAAGCCAATTGTTCGCAGGATCTTTAAAACCCTATTCTTTTTCTCAGGACTTGCGCGGACGTCCCACTACATTATGAGGTGCATTATGTTCGACTATTCATCTAGGGCAGACGTGTCCAACTGAAGCTTTACAAGATTTGTACTTTATTAAAGTTTACTATTTTCTTAAGCTCACAAAATAACTATTTTAAAATGAGACTGGGAATCACCAAAGTTCATCTTCATAAAAAAAGTATTGTTGTTGTAAAATCTGGATCATAATTATCGATAAAAATTATTTAAAGCTCTTTTTGTAAGTCTTAAGTTAAAAGTTAAGCCCAAAAATGCTTGTATCGGCCGTATGTAACCGAAATTTGAGAAAAAATGATTGTGATGAACACGAAAAATACTGTAGTATGACTTGAAGAGATACAAAAACCGATCATCCTGACACTCATAATTAAAATAATAAATTGCGTTAGTAGACTTAATTGTGCCACTCGCTGCGGATTTCTCAAGACTATCAATTCAATGTGTCTTTTTTCAAGTTAATCCGATTTTGGAATCTTCAAAGACAGCTAATACTATCTGCATGATGTATAATGATAGGCTACCGAATGCTGGTATGACTCGGTAGGATCCGAAAGTATTGTCTAGTAATAAGAATGGCATCCCTGTACTATACTATACATATACCCTATGTAAGGATATGGAATAAAAAAAGAATATGTCTGAAGTGGGAGTATTTATTGTGGCTGAAGATTTTCTATTTAAGTAATTAGTTCATGAGCAATCATGAACTCTCACTTACGAAATCATAAATACTACGCAGAAGTTTGTTGAATAAGTAATAAATTGTATACACAAAAGCACTACTAGAACATTCTTCTTCCGTTCATAATTATGCAAATCTACACATCTTCACGAACTAGCCTAAGATAAGATATTGCAACAGATAGGTAACTAAAAATGAACAAATAAACTTATAATTCCAAAAAAGTTATTATAACATAACAGTATTATTAATTATTTAAAGATATATTTTTTAACTCAATTTAAATAGTTATAATGTCTGCGATACCTAGTTTTACATCCCTACTACGTTACACGTTGCATTTTTTCACACAGGGCGTGTTCTTCATGCATGTCAAGTAAGAAAGTGAGAGACATCTTATGTCTCGCACAAAAGTGAGTCCCTCTTGTGTCTATTGTCTGTGTATATTGTTCATTTTTCGTCATGGCCATAACTAACACAGCCCTAATGATTCTTTTGTTTGCCAGAATTCATATGGGCATAATGGCACCAGGTGAAGCGAGTCTATTATTTGTAACGTTAGTTGTTGAATGAATGAATATATTTTTTAAATACACAAGTTAAATTGATAAAGTATTTAGTTCTTCAATAAGAATTTCTGTCAATGGCTATTTTTTTCACGTCATAATGAAAGTCTGCTTTGAAATACTTGTTTCTTTATTAAGTTAGTAATTATAATAATAACTTTTTCTTCCTTTTTTAATGTGATTATCCGCAGTATGGAGCATGCATATGAGGCTTTTAATCGACATACGAATACTTTAAGGCTTCATATCACACATCAGTCGCCGCTGAAAGAATCTTATGGTATTCCAAGACGTCCAAATTCCACTATTTGAAAGAAGAAGCCAGTAGAGTTAAAAATGTAACTGAGGGCACATCTTCCATTTTAATCGTCCCCTTTAACGTTATTTAACTTAATGAGAAGCATTCAAATCTGAATCTTTGAATGATTTCATTTCAAAATCATACCAATATTAAGTAGATTCAGCATATTTCAATTTAACAATGACACTTGCAGATATTTCTGAAAACTTCTGAATGAATTGATAAACTATACAAATTAAATAAAGTCTACCAAATAAGTCAAGAACCTGAGAAATGTGGAAATAGTGTTTCGATGACTATATCACCCAATTCAATGGTATTTTAAATCCATCTAGCTTTATTACATATTTAAAAGTTGAGAGTATTAGAAAATTACTTAGTGTAATGATATTATTAAAATGTAAACATATTAATAAAATTAAATGACATATACTCACGAGACTGAATGTCTGAGTCGAGTGAATCAATTTATATTATAATGATCCTTAAAATTTTACCATCGGTAAGTATGAAAGTATCAAGAATATAATAGTGGACTGTCGAAATTTTGCTCTAGTTCAAGTCAGACGTCTTTTACAGGCACTAAAATTAATAAAGCGACATTTTCAGAATTCCTCCGGCAAACGAACTATATTTGCATAGACTGCCAATGAGAATTTGCAATGAAATTCTGATTAAAATCGACGACGGCATCTAATTACGGCAGTCTTTTAGTTTCTTTGTTTATTATATTCGACGTTTCTCTTCTCCCTACTCCTGTAAATCTAAAATCAGTGGCGTACGCAATTTAGACAACAAGAAGTAATAAAATCTTCATTCATAAATATATTATACGTAATTTGAGAAAATATGTATATCTTTCTAAAGCGAATCGAATATTACGACCAATGAGATTAATTAAAGCTTAATCATGATAAATTATCTGAATAAAAATAGCATATCTTAGTTGTTGAATTCCCCAAAAATTAATAACTAA
>JAGVSQ010011081.1:0-12473 GCA_022683975.1 Rhyacophila evoluta
CGCTAACAGTGATCTCACATATGGAAGTTTACCAGTTTTATATAATTTAGAATTTGAAAACGATTTAACAAAGCCATCTTGTTCATCATGTTACATGCATTTCCCGTATTATTTTGATAAATTTAAATAGCATACGTCAAAAAAACATCCTGAGAGTTTGAAAACTAAATTGTTCTCCGAAACTGACACTGAAAAATATATAATAAAAATCAGTTTTTACACTTTCCTGTAAAATTTAAAAAAAATGTAATAAGTTAGAAGTTCCACTTTAAGCTATGAACATGCTTTCAGACAGAAATAATATTTGAAACATTCCAGTGATTCTCGTAAATTTAAATAAAACATATTTCATTTTTTTAAATTACCTTTTAATTATTAAATATCTTCGATTAATTCATCTCTGTCTTCTGCATCTCCGTATTAATTACTCAATATACTGTTCGCATAAAAGCGCATATGCATTCAATAAAATTCTGATCACGTATGATCTCTGAAGATACATTAATCGATTGACCATCACACTGCGAGTGCCACGATACGGCCATTATGAAAATAAACCATTTACATTCACAAAGAGTACTCGAGGCAGCGCGAAAGGGTTAATGCATCTTTATTTCATGCACATACACTGTCAAATGATCAGTACTAAGCATACATACGTTATTAACATGCATACAAAAGATTTCAAATATTGAGTTATTTTTTTAAAATCTTATTATTTGTTTATGTTAAAATTAGCTGATTTATAAAAACATGAAGCCACTTAAACATAAATTGTCTATTACATTGTTGTTAGGTACGATGCCATAACTGATAAAAATGAAGCTATTTTTTCAACTCATTAGCTACATTACATCATTATGTTAACTACGTGTAATTTTCAGGAATATCATGGTTGTAATAGATACCATTACTTTGATTTGTTATATATATCTATTTTAATTACGAAACATATTTTTATACTGCGGTAATACAATATGTGACGACTAGATGTACCATAGTTATTGAATACCTGCTGTTAATATGAATTTTTAAAGAACAAACTCACGTCTGCTTGACCATCAAGCGTCGGCCATCGTTATTATTTAATCATAACATCGAGTTATGTACTACAAAATTATTTTAATATGAAAATGTCTGAAATATAACAAAATACAGATACGGATCTTAAATATGTGAAAAATTATCCTAAAAGATTATTTCGTAATCAGATGTGTTGTCGGCCAACTACCTTAACCACTAAATGTTTACAACGTGTATAAAGAAAAACTGAAGTTAGACTATATACAAAATCGACATATTCGAGTAAATAGAGCCAGTTATTTTTTTCAATAAATTAAAGTGCTTAATTTTATATGTATTTATAATTATTAATACTTAAAATATATTTAATTGTATGCTTCGTATGATAAGTATCTATCTAACCTAACAGTTAAACGTCATGGTTTTAAAACACTATTAAATATCCATCATTGTGAATTGCGTCGTGAATTTTAATATTTTTTGCATGTTTCATGTTAAATCGTCATTCCCTCTCGAACGGAGTACAATAAATGACAAATCCGGTTATCTCCCGTATACAATTTCTAGTTTTTTTAAATGCTTCATTTTATAAAGATAAAGTAGTCTTAACTTGGATGCTAACGCAACAATAAAAGCTCAAAACAGCTTTATGTTGTTATATAACACATTAGATTGGTTTTTTAAAAATAATTTTTTAGTCATAAAATTTATAATTTAACAGTTTAATTTGATGTGCTACCACTTCTGTTTTCATCGTAATTATGGCATTAAATACTTAATGTATGTGTTTTTTATCTTCGTAGCAAGTATTGACAATATCGTGAGATAAAAGCACAATTCTTTCCATTTTAAATGAGTTTATAGTTCTCCATAAACATTAACAAGTTACACTTCTGTCAATTAATGTGAGCATGCTCGTGGATTCGTGGAATTTTTTAAATAATAAGAAGATATAAACCATTAGATTCAGTTAAATGAATTTTAATGAATTTAAAAAATGAATGAAATGCATAGACAAACAATCATTCATCAAAACTTTACAGATTTAAGTTCCTGTTGTATATCTATTCTTTAAAAAAAATCAAACAGTCGGTGCCTAGTACTATTACAAATTGCTTTAATATCACACTTTTCAAAGTCAATAGACTTTTAAATTTCTATTTTCAACAAAATACTCTAAGTATTAAAGGCAATCTAGATTCAAGTGGATTGCATATAGGACTAGAGCTTGCACATCTAATTTTATTAACAGTTTATTATTAATATTTTTTGAGCTATCCTTTGAGGAACGTTTTTTTCATTTTACACAATACGCATAGTTAAATCGTTTTATAAACATAAATATGAGTGAAGTTTGATGTTAAATAGACTTCTAAGTCGTGCCATTTAAACTAATAGGATATAACCAATATAACTACTCTTTTATAAGTTGAAAAAATGGAAAGCTCATAAATACTGACAAATGAATTAGTTATCTACTTTTTGTATGGAATTTTATTTTCTCATGTTCCAAAAATATATCCTTAAAAGTACAAAAATAGAACGCATTGATTCTTCGACTATTTCTTTTTGAATGTGTTTTCAGCCGTTAAGTTACACTGAAAGATATTTTTACGTTGTAAATGAGTGTTGTTAAAAAAACGATGAAAGAAGGAACAGTCCTTGAATAATTCAAAATCTATCGAAATATATATCTTACTGTAATCCTCCAAAGAATAATAATATGTTGGGAAAACATCAAAAAGAATTCCAAAAATTACAAGCCTTCGATACAAATTCAGTGAAGCGTGCCTTGAATACCTAAATAATTCTCATAGCATATCTTTCGAACTTTCCGTCTTACTCAGTAAAAACTTTTATATAAGGGTGTGGAAGAAGTTTTCCGTAGGGCATTTGATAACTTTTCTGCGAATAAGTATACAATTCGGATAATAAGTATACTCTTGTTATTTCAAAGGCTTTATGATAATATTACGATATGATTTTAGAATTTGATATGCATTAGTAATAGATATATAATCAAATATAGTTTATACCATATGGTACTGTAGTTATTAATCAAAGCGATTCATTTGTTTGTCAAATGGACCACAACTTTGTAACTATTAATCATTACATAGATATATATTTTCATTGATTAATATGAATATTAAACGATCGGAAAAATCATCAACAACTTCAACATACAGCTTCAACTTAATTATAAAAGCTATATTAAGGTAAATACTACACCTATAAATACTAATAAAATCCTCGTGTATAAAAATATTATAAAATAGCATGCTAGCTTCCAAATGGTACTGCATATAAGTATTTATTTTTTTACCATACCACTCAGAAATTGGAATATATAGATCTACCCATTGTGAAGATTTCCACTGCAGAAAATGCAGTGTATATAAATCTCAGTCAATTGCTCAATCCGATGGGCTTCCAGTCTTGCGTCTTGGATTTTTTATTCCAACAACTGTGGGAATTGAACCAGTAATTTTAAGTTCCGAAGTCTACGCACTATCCTCTCGGCTACCGAAAGAGGCTTAGAATAGAGGTTTATTACATAATAATTTTCCACACATCAATGTCACTATATAGATAGTAACATAAATATTATATCCTGTCAATAACTCCACGTGCAAACAAGACTACAAACTCCTAAAAACTTTACTACAAAAAATCTTTATCTAATTTAAGCTAACTTAAATTAACCTTAACTAGCCCTATCTTGAGAAATTTCATTTTTTCGTTTCAGAGATTTTTATTTTTAAGCAAAAGTTTCTTATACAATTTATCCATGTTTTTAATTCATGTGACTATTTTAATATTAACCTTCATAAAATATTATAAGTCATAGTTGTGAATTTAGTCTATCACAACTCCATTACCTAATAACTATCACAAACGTATAAAACAAAATATTTTTTGTTTCTTTTAATATGCCGTTAATAATTTAGCATCCATCTGAAGAATACAATCATATTTCATCTTATATACATATTTAAGCCAATGTAAATCTTTTGGTAATGTTATCTATTTTTGTATGCCTTTTGACAGATAAGATTTTAACATCACCTAATGGCATGGTCTTAATCTTCATGACCCTAATGACCAAGTAACTGAAATCTAAATTATCTCATATTTTAATATGCATGCCACTTTTTAAATATTATATTGCACTAGTAACACTCACGATTTTTGAACAATGAGCAAGTGCTTAGTAGTATTTATCTCAATTATTAAAAATATTAGTTTACAAATTTAAAAAACAGGTAAGCTGCGTCTAGGTTTTATGTAAATACACCTTAAAGCATTGAGCCTTAAGAATCAAATGTAATCAATTAAATAAAAATGTTAACATATTTAAAAGCTTAATTTTTTATTCTGTCTAATGATATTGAACTGAAACAGCGATTATGTCGTGGATATTTTTGCGAAACAAATTGGTACCACTTTTTTGACGCTTGCTTTTTATTTAGAAGGGTAATAGGCACCTGATTATAACGATTTCATGGCATATTCACGTCAAAACTTTTTTTCCGATAACTCGTTGTAAATCTGCCATTGCATATAACAAATAATACGATTATTTAAAATATTAATTGTAGTATTCATATTTAACAAAATAGCACTTAAAATATAGTATGATTTATAGAAAAAATACAGTTATATATGCTGGGATCTATACCTGACAGAATCAAATCCCTCTTAGACTGGAAAGTATTTTTTATTCCAAATATCAATTAGCATAATATGGAGATGACTATAAATCAACTTCAAATCATTGTACTTAACAGTTTATTACTGGTGATAATGGTGTTCTTTTCAGAATCTATCAGTTTGGATATGGATGTGGAACATCTAGCGAAGATAAATATATATTATATCAAGCTCAACCACACCAGATGTATGTAATTATATAAACGTTTATAATAATGATGTAGCGGCCGAAATAGCTATCGGCTAAACTAATCGCGTATGAATGTGTGTGAGTGTGTATATGTACACGCCGCTATTAGTGGAGAGAAAAACAAGTTATAAAAAGCATTCAAGAAATAAAGCATAACGATATAACGCCTGTATTTTCATTATTATTAAAACATAGGCAACGCAAAAAAAAATGTTTTCTTTATGTTGCCACATTGTTAAATGTTGCAATGTGCATTCCCGTTTCCCGCGCAAACATTATTTATGTAAAAAAAAACTTTGCAAGCGAATGCCAACTCCTCGCTCATGTCAGATCGTTCAATAAATCAATGCAATGTTGCCACGTCACGGAGTCTTTTATCTCTAATTAAAATCTGAGCAGCGGGAAAGGAACGATCACCTAATAGCAATACTTTTTAATTTATAATATCACTTGGCAACTTCTTCTCGCGCGCTTTTCATTGTAACGTATAACAGTATATTTACAAATTAAAATATCAAACAAATATAATATAACACATAAACAAAAAATACTATTTGTTTTAATTACTAGTATTATAAATTGTATTAAAAGCATAATAATATACACGGAACTCTCTTTTTATACTGTATTTCTACACGGTTTCAAAATAACACGGTGCTACATCACTACATACTTTTTAGTTCAGTAAACCGGAAAATATGAAAAAAAATATTACACAGACTCTGGATATCTCAAGAGATGAAAGAGAAGTCGTACAAAATGTGCTGAAACAGATTCGTCTATTGTCTGATATTGAATTATCTTTGTTACGATTTAAATATTGCAATAAACAAAAAAGAATTCCATTTTTACTATCCATTGGCTTTTAAACAAGAAAAATTATTCAGCGTCATTTTTTATTGTGATATACTTTTAAAATGGTATTGCGTGGAACGTGTGCGCTATGAAAAAAGAAAGTTTGGTGTATAACACAATATAAACTGAAAGCTTCCAATATGACGTTAATAGTAAAAAATGTTTTGCTTGCATGATCTATACTAAACTACAGTGACGATTCGTCTTAACTTGTAAATCATGATGGTATGTTTCAGATTTAAATAACTTAATCTTGCAACAATAAATATTATTGACTATAAAACAATTGATATTATAAAAGTGTATTGGTGACTTCATATGCTGGTTCACATATCGTATTATGCAAAAATCTTTAGCTGTAAATTTTTGTCAATTTCTTTACATAAGTCTCACATTATTTTCTTAGGGTTTACTTATACTCCTGAAAAATCAGATAGAAAGCTTTACATAGTATAAAAGTTTATAATGTTCGAACAGTTTTTTCATTCGATACTGACATATTTTTTTCAGTAAATACAATCCTCAAATGATTCAAATCGTATTTTAAAACATATGAGTCTGCTCAATTTCTTCTTCTTCTCTGGCCATATCGATTCGATGCTATAATAGTTATACTATAATACAGCTGCAACGAATTGAAAAGATGTCTCAATCAGGACTAAGGTATGTGAACGAGGAGCCTATCTCATCAAGCCGCTTTGTTCGCTCTTTCCTTAAAAGTGATTCAATTTTTAATTGCACACATTCTTACACTGCAACTGCTAAATGCACTTGCATTTATTAAAAGCTGTTGGCGAGGACACTGGTATTCTTTGAAACAGAGTTTTTATTTAAATTTTTAAATATAATTCGATTTAAGGAATATAGATATTGTTACTCCAGTGTTTATATAGTAATAATAGATTTATTAAAATATATTCTAGTGTTTTTTTTCTGTATGGAATTATATACAAAATAATTAATGGTTAAATGAGATTTGACCGGTGCAATTATATGAAAAGATTTAAAATTGTTAAATTCTAGATGGATATACATTTAATAACTAGTTGTTAGAATAATCTTTTTTAATAACTTAACTATTTGAACTAAAGCAATAAAAAGTGTGAGGCAACGTTATCTTTCTGTATTAATTGACAAATCTTTCATTGAATACAACACCGTTTTAATTCAAAAATCGTCATGATTTAGAAACCTGATTATAAAATTAGTAATATTACAATATAATAACATCTAGTTTGTATTTTTACATTCTATACAAAATAAATACAACGATATTTGAACTTTCATTACCACACTTTATGTGTTCGTTCGTTATTGGATCGTTACGCCATAAATATTTTAATGATAATTTGAAAAAAAAAAAAATTATTGATATTGTAACACTTCTCCCTGTCTCCTCTATGTAATAGAGCTACTTCACTTAACTAAAGTCGCATGTATACACGCCAAGTTTCTCGTAACTACAAGATTAATTAATAAACACCAACATTTACCTGAAGAGGAACTACGTGGACTGGTTAGAAATATATTATCCCATAATGTCTAGTAATTTTCTTTCCGCCTTTATATCATACATTAATTGTCATAATAATAATTAAATAAAAACGCAGGTGTATTCACCATTTTTTTTAATTCAATTTTTTATCGTCACCAAACTTTTGTTAAAGAATAGAACTGACGAGATCAATCTTGAAAAATCTACAAAATTTTAATAAATAATTGTATTATTTTAACATAACGCACAGATTTGAATACCACTTTATAAATTGTATAGCCTGGCAAATACTGATAATAATTTGTATAATTAAAATTAATAGAGTATTCAAATCAACAGAATATATATTGTTGATTTTTTTTCTAATGTGTTTATAATAATAATCACATTTTAAACGAAAACTCCCAGAATTTATTATTTACAGTATGGTTGCGACACCAAAAAGTTTAACTAGATATTTATATATCCAAGAAATTGTTCAATATAATTATTCTGTGTGATTGAGATTTGACGTTGAGTCATTCTAGCATGCCACATTTATTAAAACTTGGGTTATGGGTTAAAGTCTCAAATAAGACTGATTTCACTCAGTGTGTATTGAGAGTGTATTTAAAGTAAGAACACCATTAACAATATTCATTTTAAATGAATATTTATCTAATGAAATCGATAGAATTAAACAATCACTCAGAAATGTGTGAGTTGTTGTGAGAGAAATTTAAATATGTTTAAATGTTTTAAATTTTCACACGACAACAATATGCAATATGTTGCCATTTAAATAAAATAAAATTTCTCGGTGTCTCTTCCTTTTCTTACTTTTAATTACAACCCGTTTGTTAGTTGTCAAGTATGCAGAGTAAAAATGGTATCATACGAGTTTACAAACCATAATAAAAATTCCATAGCTTTTTCATACCGTCGGCTTTGTTTTTACACTCGACTTTCATGAATGGCATCTTTTAATCAAAATGCCACTGCATTTAACCGACAAATATTTCCATAACGAGAATTATTGGGATCCAAATGAAAAAATACCTTTAAAAATCTATTCTTCTGGTAATATCTTAAGCCCTAGAGTCCGTAGAGTATGCCTCGGCAACATATAACCTACAGCTCACCAAGTCACCCATTTGAGTTCCGCAAATAAAGTATAATATATAAAAATAAATCATAAAACTTAAGAAGACTAAATATAAACCAGATTTGACTAAATTGTAGTCACAAATTCATCATCAACCATTGATAACAAAGAGAACGAATAAAATCATACACAATTAAACTAAAGCTTGACAATTATATTTGTTTTTATAATAATAATTATGTTCAAAATTTAAGAGCATATTATAATATAATTCAATATATTTGTTTCTTAAAGACTTGCTTGCCTTCCCTTCTTTCCACCATTAGCCACGCATTATGCTGGCGTATACCCTGACATAACGAACATGAGGTCCTCTTGAAAGTGCCAGAAGTGTCCCAGGAGCAATTTTTGGTATGCACTAGAATATGCGTAATACATATGTTGATTAATTAAGCCTTTTCAGAAACAAGTCGCTTCAAAAAGAAACACTTCTCGCTCGCTATAAGATTTGCATTTTTTCACTAAAATACTGTTTTAAAATGAAAATAATTTTGACCAGGAAAGTCTTCTTAATAGCCATGCTTTGGCTGATTTTGACTCACGGCAAAAAAATGTTGTCGACGCCTGCCTTAGAGATATAAATACAACACAATCATAACATAGATCTAAAGGAAGCTTGATTTTACAAAATATTTACGGTTTTATGAAAGTCATTCAATGTATATGATTGACAACGTGTATCGTGATTTCGATTTCCACAATTTAAACATTAAGATTTTGTTCGTAAGTAACGGTTATTAGCAATTCATTTACACCATTTGGGTACATTTTATGCTGCTACATTACAAGATTTTTCATTTCCCAGTTGAGAGCCATTTGCAACTACGGAGTGACACACTCTTTCCGAAGACTTTCAACAGACATAAATACATATTTAATCACGGCCGCTCCAAATATTTTTATAATATAAAGATTTGTTTCAACATACTATTTTACAAGGACTAGTCAGCCCATCGTTAAACTCATTTAACAATCATATCTAGCGTACGACAATACATTATTTTTTACACATCGATAAGATATAAACCCACTGCTTCCTCTGCCTAAGTATGAATGCCAATCAACTCTGCCGATTAATACTAATTGTGATCATTGTTAACTACCCCATTGGCCAATTGATAATTACAGCTACAAACTATTACTTTAAATTCATTGACGCAAGACTCAATGCACATTATTTAAATCCACTGAAAATTAATTCTCATCAAAAACAATAAATTTGTTTGTTTGTCATTGAGATATTTATTGTAATCCACATTTCGAAAATCTTTCCATTGTAAAAATTCTTATGATTTACATTTGGAACGGATATAATTAAAAATATATTGTACAGTATTTTACTATGATTTAAATATCAATTATTATTTATGACCATTCCTATTAATTATACCTTTAATTTGGTTCTGGCTCGTTAATTAATAAGTAATAAACAATAATAATCGTTAATGTGTCATTTTTATTACGAATTGATCAACCTACACATATTTTAATGCGATGCCTATAAAAAATAGTCCCATATGAATTAATGATAATATGTGAGATTAAAACAAATTAAAATTGACATGCAAAATTTATGCTTGACTCACACGCAACATCAAATCGTGTGTTTCTCGCGTTCTATTCGATTGTCTTTCTCTTCGGAATGAAATGATAATTCTTAATTCGCGGCATTGTATTTTAACATTCATGCATGTAGAGCAAATCGCTTTGAAAATCATTCGTGTGAAGCAAATCAATTTTTCACTTATCGCAACGTGATCTTGGCACAAATGCTTTTCTCTTGCATTACTTCGTATATTTTTAACATTTTTTATAATTTTTAATCGCAATTAATATTTTTTTACGTATGGTGGACTATTTTTACCATTGAAAATTTTAGGTTAAAATTGCGTAATATATCGTCGTATTACTGGCAAAAGACGTTAAAGTGAAAAAGTGAGTGTTGAGGTAATCGAGTTTTAAAGTTCAAGTCTCTTTGTTAAATACATTTTACGATAATTTCTTTAGGTATGATGCTATCTTAAGACATTACCTCACCATCCACCCACCTCGTCCTTACACTTGGTCTTTGCCAGTCGTATCTCGAAGCTCTACCGATCTTCTCTGTTTGACGAGAATGTCCCGGGAGGAAATATAAATTACCCAAGACAGGTTGCTACGCACTCAAGTGTGGTGAAGGTAAAAGAAATAAAATGACAAAAATATCTAATTGGAAAAATAGAGAGTTATTTGATCAAGCAATTTATGTGAAGAGATCGTCTATATGATCTCCATATCTTAGCAGCAGCTTCCTCCAGCTGACTCCTGTTAGTGTCAAGCCTCGTTGAGAAAAGTTCATCACGCTCGCTGTAAGATGCTGCATTTTTTTCAATAGCTATATGAACATCAATTATTTCTTTTTTTCAGTGTATTTTATAATTGAAAGAGTTATGGTTCTAAAAACTGATGTTAATATAATATATAAAGCTGAAACTGACTTAGATATGGACAAGCCTTAGTAGAATTCTTGCCATGCCTCTCGAGTTTTTACTGTTTGGCTATGTAGATGACAATCAGAATGTATTTAGCAAATTTAAATGACTGGCATATTGGGAAGAACCCAAGCCAGATTTTAAAAAGCGAGAATCTATTCATAGCCATAGGACAAATACTTTCGTGAATAAGCTTTATAAAAAAATGAAACACTGAAAGAAATTAAAAGCTTTTTTAAAATTGTAAATAAAAAAAAAGTTTATAACACTTAATCATATGCTAATAACGAACAATATATTTTTGTGCAAGCTCCATTGCAAAGGACGATAAAAGAATGGCAGGAGAAAAAGTTTTTTTATGCAGGATAATCTGAATAAATGCTAAAATTATGGGAGCTGTTTTTATTACATTATTTAATATGTTATTTAACTTATAAAGAAGCGGCTAATAGTGTAAACGAATCAAATATTTACATTGGTCATATTAAACGTAAATCCTCGGCTTTATGTTTTATGCAACCCATATTTAATATGATAAGTTTTTTTTATAAGAAGCACACTATTTTTAGAAAACATAAATGTTTATTAAATATTCGACCAGAACTTCTGATGTATTACCCATCTTGTGGGATACAGTGTCTCATTGAAAATCGGTAACTTTTGCTTGAGAAAATATTCCAAGCGGAATGCAATAAATAAACCCAGTGCTTTTTGATTGAGATGAAAAAGAAACAAATATTTTGAATGGATACAAAATAAACTTTGAACAGACTTTGACTTGATCAACCGACCAACAAAGTAAATACTTCAATTTTGAGAATGATCGGAAGCAATCTGTTTAACTAGAGAAGCTCAACATTTTTCAATTAAAATTTTTACATACTAATTATTTTTAAATACAACTAAAATAATTGAGCTGACTAAAAATTCTTTAGTTTGTTGTCGGATATCTTTTGTTTATATTTGTTTTATTTAATGCACACTTTAAAATATATTTATAGATTTTATAGGTAGTTTTCAATGTATTGATTTAGGATTTTTCCAAAAGAGAGATAACCATGTAGAGACTCTATTTATGATCACTAGAATGTAATGTATACAAGTTGAATGGTGGATCTTTACTTAAGGATAACAAAAGGTTGGATTGCAGATTTCGTTATTTTTAATATTATTCCAAAGTGTTATACTGCAGTAATCTACATTCACAGTTATTTAATATGTATTTAAACATAACATCCATCAATAATATTTGATATAATTTAGCCAGAATTTTTTCAGAATAATTTTAATTAACTCGAATATTTCATTTGAATCATACACGTTTATTTTCAACAATTTTAAGGATTTTTAGCATTTAACATTTTATCAAAAAATATCTCACAATGGTAATAGCTATCAAGTAACTATTTAATATTTTAACTTTTTTCTATAAATTCTTTGATAGGTTTGCTTGTAAATATATATTTTAAGTAGTTTACGACTCTTAATGTTGTTTTAACGAGGTTACCATTACGAAAATAAAGAATTGTAACAGTACGCAAAGAATACTCATGTCTCAGTCTTTTTATTTATTTATTTTTC
>JAGVSQ010011082.1:0-12472 GCA_022683975.1 Rhyacophila evoluta
TAGGCCTGATAAGCACTGCGGCGTGATTTATTTACGGCTATGAAAGGGTTAAGACAAATAGTGTTTTAAAAACAATTCTACATAAAATAAGAATAAAAGACTTAGGACTGGATACCAAATAGGTTGAACAAATAAATAACTAACAACTAACTATCGTGTCTCCCCGGCAGCGTATGTGCCTAGTAATCCTGGGAATGCGGACTCTCTCGTCTGCCGGATTTTTTGCAATCCACAAAAAAAACTGTGCGTAGATGTCTTGTGAGCGCTTATCATATGAGCGGTTGTCTATGCATACACTTTTCCGGTACGCAGCTGCTATATATGCAGTTGTCATGGAAACTTCTACGGTATATCCTTATTTTGTACTTATGACTACACAAAAATAAAGTAAACGTCTCTGATTTAATATGGACGGAAACAAATATCTTAAAATTGAATTACAGAGAGTCTCGTGACATATTTACTTCATCCTAAATCGTTACAGAACAATGATAAGTCATAGTAAGCTTAAAGCTTCAATTAAAAACTAGCAGGCTTTCCGGTATTTTTATTTAAAATTTTATCGCTGAAATATTTTCATTTTCTTATCATTAAAGTTATGCGCGAGACAGAAATTAATATCACGGTCTGGAAGTCACGCAAGTATCTTACAGCGCGGACACAGTTCGGTTATTAACTGGAGAAAGCTCTTATCGACGTCCCAGCGTTTAGTGCCGCTTAACGGCGCTAACGACCGTTATAATCGCAGCGTTAAACGGCGTCGCGACGCTCACAAACCGCACGATGAGACCGCAACTACTGCACTTCGGACGTGCCTGTTATTAAATAAAAATTGCCTAAATTATTGTTAAAATGACGTCAGTAGTACTATCATGTATTATTGTATATGACTTAAGTGACTTTTAAATTCTACATAGATGGTCTTAAAATAATTTTAATGTACACTCTCATTTAACTTACTGATTAAATTGTGAAATTAAGTTATTAAATAAATTAAGTTTCAACAAAGAAACATATTTCAAAGATTGATTCATTCGTTTAACACAGCGTTTAACACATGGGGCTTAACCCAAAGTTGAATCACTTGGCAAATTATTTAATTAATCGAGAAACATCTTTGAGTCAAAAAAATCTTGAAATAATAATATACTCTACAACCTATTCTGCATAAATGAGACAATTTGTGACACATTTAAAAGTCCGGGATAGAGGACATGCATATAGTATATACATTGCGCAGATCCATATACTCCACTTTCAGAGTGAATATCTTCACACTGTGTAGATCCACATGCTTCACTTTGGGAGCAAACATGGTTTATATTTATATATATATTCTTGGGTCTTGATACCAAAATTAATACCATAAATTGGGTTAGGATTATAAAAGATAAAGAAATGCTGGTTTAATATATCACTCAAAATTTAAGTATTAAACATTATGATTTATAGATTTACCTATCATACATTTATTTAAATCATGATTTTCCGTCTAATAAAATAATTTCTTTTACAAATTATGTATTATTTATTTGCATTTGAGTTGTGTAAAACTATCCAGAATTTACCATTTTGAGAAATTTATGAAAATAGTTTCATGTGGTTTTTGCAGTGGTATGACTACCGAGAAGTTAATGGAGTAGTTATTTGAGGCGTTTGAATCATAGGGGGCGCAAATATTTTTTTTATTATAATTGCCGTGAGAGCTTAAAACTGAGAATTCAAGTTAAGCTTAAAAAAAGCTTTAAAAATACAGTACAAGTACAGTAGGCGCAAGGACTTTACTTTCTTTCAAGGCGCTGAATATGTAGCTACGCCGCTGGGTTTTATGATTTAATTAATATCAAGATTTCAAACGTCATTTTTAAATCTAAATAGCGTTACAAAATTTTAAAACATCACGATAAAAATAGCACGTAAATAAGTATAAATATCAAGTTATACTTTTGATTCCATATGACTGATTTCTACGATAGTTTTCTTCCTGTGAAACACATGCTTAGTATAAAGACAAGCATTATAATTCAATAGTATTAATTGATAATGTAATATATTATAACATGTTAACATGTTTTGTCGTCTAGGATTGAATATATGTATAACAGAATCTGTCTCAAGACAATCTAATTTATGAAGAAAATTTACACACGAAAGTGAGTTGCCATGCTATATTAAGTAACGTCGTACGTGTAATGGGTATTTTATTGTAATTTTAATATGCTTCAAGTAATAAATTATAATTTTAATCATACTATTCAGGTTGTTTTACTCATATTTAATTATTATTTTCATTCATAATAAAAATGTGAATATAAATATTTTTTTGAAAATAAATTGAAATAAATTAAGAATTATATATCTATGTGATCCCAATTGTCAAGGGAATAATTTGCACTTTTGGGTCTAATAATTTCTGGTAATTTTCTTACACTATGTTCGCTTCTAAAATGGAGCATACGGATCTACACAGTGTGAAGATACCCACCCCGAAAGTGAAGTATATGGATTTCTGCAATAAAATAAATAGACACAATCTTAAGGCGCACGAGGAACAAAACTGATGTTTTATTTTTCCTAACTAATACTTATTTTTTATATTGTTTTCGCTTGAAAAGTGGAGTATATGGATCTCTACAATATGTAGACGTCTTGACAGACTATTTTTCACAAGAACTGTTTGTCATAAAATTGCTCAAACCAATGGGCATCCAGTCTTGCATTTTTGGATTTTACGATAGATGGGGGATTAGTGGATTGCTAGATGCGCACGCTACCAACTACACTACCGGAGAGACAATATTTATGAATATAAATATTTCACTTACGTTATTATATATTTTTATTAATTTAACAATTTAGACGAATAAAAATTCAATATCCCACACTATCTGAACAAAAATAAAAGTATGTCTTACTCACAAGCCATTTTATAAAAAATGGTAATTACTGAGTTATGATATTTTTACATTTAAGGGAGAACGTGTTCAAATATAAATTTTTGTACATCCCATCAAAAAACACCTCAACGTCACCGAAATGAAAAATATTCGTTCAGAGCCTTGATCCGTTCTCAAAGTGTTGCCTTGAAGACAATGCATTTCCCATATTTTAAATAATGTACCCACAGTCATTCATGCGAAAACGCAATCTGTTGACGCTTTTGACAAGATTGAAAATGTCTGTTCCCCTAGCAATTTCAAACCGCGCACGAAAAGCTTTTAAATCAGAGCTTTCATGACAAACTCATACGGGAAATATAAAAACTTAACTCAAAATGCATGAAGTATGTTGACAGAACGCATTAAGTCACTTTCGTGGTATTATAATTGAAATATAGAACTGTAATTTCAGAATGAACTTATTCCACTATCCTCAAATTTGGAGATGGTGATTTTGTATGAGTATTTTTGTAAAGTATAACCTTATGGCATGAAAACCAGTAGACGAAATCATTTTTAAACATATTAAAAACAAAAATAAACATTGAAAATCATATTATATTGTACTTTCATACAAATAATACTGGCTTAAAATATTCTGTTTTAATTTTTGGCGTAATGTAATAAGCTCACTTTGAATTAGTCTCTTCAATTTGTGAAATTGTATAATTTATATCGACTGTGGAAGGGACAAATGACGTAACCGACATAGAACCCATTAGACAGAAGGCACAAAAAAATGTTTATTTAATGGTTTTGATCAAAGTCAAAACATTATACAGGCACAACTCTGAAGTGCATGTACACTAAAGCCAGCACTTTATTTACTTAATATGATATTAATTTAATACGTCATTGAAGAAAAACCGATAAAGTAATTATGTGGAAGCTTTTTTTCCTGGTCGCCATTTCTACTGGTCATTGTTTTTTCAAACTTAAAAGCTAAATTTATACACTTATTCGTCATTTTCAGACTACATCCTATTGGCAGAAAATTTGTTAAGTTGTATACAAATTGGTTAATTCCAATAGTTTGGGGATATTTTTGTTGTTCTTTTTAATACTTCTATTATTATTTTCACTAATGATATTTACTAATTTAATACTATAAATAGTAAGTTACAACAAGATTTATTGATAGTATGTTATATGTTCGCTCACTGCCCACATATAATGTAGACTGAAAATGCCCAAAGGCGAAACTCGGGTTGCTAACAGTGATCTCACATATGGAAGTTTACCAGTTTAAGTAATTTAGAATTCTTATTATCGAATAAAAGCTAATTATAAAAATGAGGGTTACGTCCTTTTTCCTTTGTCGATATATAATATTACATTCCAGCAAAATATTTTTAGTCATTAGACATATCTATTATTAGCCTGACAGAATTTTTTACTATGTCCGCTCCGAAATCGGACCATATGAATCTAAACTATTTGAAGATGTCCGCTTCCAATGTGAAATATACGGATCTCCGAGGTATGAAGACATTCCCTGATAGATTATTTTTCACGAGAATCAGTTGTTAAGCAATTACTCAACCCAGTGGGCATGCAGTCCAAATATGAGAATGGAAGCCGTACTTACAGAATATAAGGCCCGCTTGCTAACCTCTCGGTTACCGAAAAACAGACATATTGACATATGACATGTTGATTGGCATAGAGTGAAGATATCCACTCCAAAAGTGGATTTAATGGATCTTCTCAATGTGAAGACATCTTGACAGATGATTTTCCACGAGAACTGTTTGTTAGACAATTGCTCAACCCAATCGGCATTTAGACAGAATACAACTATAATTATTAATGTATTCAATTCATTTACCTCAGCACCTATTTTATACCATAATTTCATCAATATTTTAATAAATAACAGAAACGTATTTCAAATTATTTAGAATGACGAATGTTTTGATATTTCTTTCATAAATCTCAAAATGGAACTTTTATTATTTTTACTGATTTGCATATAAGTTGTTAATTATTGGAAAAAAAATAACCACTTCCTCTTCTAACGTGTAAAAATTTATCTCTAAAGTATGAAAATTGATTTGAACAATTCTTTTTTGCGATAATCAAGTTTTAAACATTTTTTCAATTCATCAATCAACCAGGTGTGTGTAACATTGATTTTTAAAACATTTTGACTCTAAAGAAACTGCAATGAATAAGAATCATGCTCAGTACAAATAAAGGAGTTTTTATTTATATTAATATTGCCCTAAATTATAAAACACAAATAAAAAATGCTGCCAGATTTTTCTTGAACATTTTTCAAACTGTTTCAGCAAACATTATTTTTATTCCGAAACGATGTGACTAAAAATATGAAGAGTGATTTAACGGAGAATATCATTTTTTAAAATGGCGATATCGCAAAGCAGTTAACGAAAACAAAACAAATGAATCGGAAAAAACAAAGAGGGGAAAATACTATCGCTGTTAGAAAATTCATTCAAACGGTTTTTCGGATACATTTATGTCTCACGTGATAAAATGTTTGAATACCTCACTTCTGCGGGCGGCGTTTCAAATTATAGGTGCATTCGAACCATTAAGTTCAGATCCCAACATAAATGCAATATTTTTACTATTCCTAGCCTATTTCAGTAGTAATACCGTCATATTCTATCAAAATTTTATTTTCAATACGTAAATATATTCTACTATATTATTTATGTCTATACCATATGATTTTTATTCTATCAAGACATTAATGTCGAATTATGATATCGGCTTTGGAAAGGAAAAAGGTAGTAAACAACATTTTTTTCAAAATAGCTTGTATTAGACAATCACAATATAGACAAATTAATACACACTCTATTAAAAGGACGTACGCACGTGCGACGAAGAAGAAGGACTTCCATATTTTCAATTTTATCAGTTTTCTCAAAAAACTTCAATTAATACCATATTGAGTAAATAAATAAATAATTTTAGTCTTCATGTATTATATTTACTTCAGCGTTGTGGCTATTTAATGTTTGGTCTAAACAAAACGTTTTTTGTGCCTCCTGTAAAATTTTCTGTGTGGGTTACGTCTTTTTTTCTTTCCGCAGTCGATATAACTCTTTGCCATTAATCTCTTGATAAAATTGTTATTGCTGTGTATATATATATATATAAACATACCACGTTTACTTCGAAAGTGGAGCATATTGATCTATACAGCGTGAAGGTATCCACTCCGAAAACAGGGTATATGGATCTCGGCAATGTGAAGACATATTGACCAACAATATTTCACTAGAGTGTTTGTCAGACAATTTATCAACCCGATGAGCATCCAGTTCTTAATTTTTGATTCTTTTAAATCCGACAGGTGTAGGAATCGAACCAGCATTCCCGAGATTGCTAGACTTACGTCTACCTAATGTTATTAAATCTATATTTTAGTAAAGTTTTACAAAAAAATTAACATTAAAATTCTTAATTTTATTTCAGTTGTTAAAATTTAATAAAAGAAATAAGAATGAGTCCATTTATTATATGAATATTACTTTAAACTATACATATTAATTATTTCTGTCGAGCTATTACGGTTATGAAACTATTATAAAGATATTTGTAAACTTAAATATGTTATACTTTACTCACTATAAATATTTAATTTGGGTATAATTTTTTTGAGACATTGTTAATCGGTCTAAAAGCATTGAATGGTGGAATTTCTTTCACAAATAATCCACGTAGAACTGTATAATAGAGTATAGCTTTAACAACTTAGGCTGTTTTATTTGTGTCGTTATAACTTTTCAATAAAAAAAATCAGTTATACCTACAATTTGTTTAAATAACTGTTCAACCTTGCTAAATAGAATTCTGCCAAATAAATATTGACACAATCAAACAGCAACTTTACCTTAAGCAAGGGGAAGTGAAATAAAGCTCCTCGATAAATCCTTTAATATTTAAATTTCCAAAATCTTCCATACTTTCCAACTGTCACAGACCATTATTTAATTTTATTGCCTCACATATCTCATAGCTGGAACATGAAAATTCCATTTCAATAATATTATGAAATTTACTGTCTGTTTCTTAATTTATGGATAAAAGCTAACATCTTCACATGCATTCGTACTGACACCATCCTTAATATACTGTAATAAAATGTCAGCCATTTGGTTTATATACGATGTCAACAATAAAAACCATTTTAAAGCATTATTACTTCATAACTTTCGTCAAAAATCTCCTTCTTCTTCGTTATCATTACTTACGGCTCACGTCATGCTATTCAGAGTTATTCTTACAGTATATCTCGAGTCAAAATTTAATTATTCACATTAATTTACAACCCAACCATACGTTTTTTTCCAAAAATCTCCTTTACCTCAACTATCTAGAATAACATTGATATTTTTTAAGCGGCATACTATTATTTGATTAATAATTTTAATCTTTCAAGACATGTATTCACATTATGGAGATCCACATACTCCACTTTTAGAGATGATAATTACATATAATGAATACTCATTTTTTCCCCCACGTATCCATCTTAATATCATCCTATTTTAGTTAGTCTTAATTCATATTTTTATTTTTGTAATATCTGCTGTTTCTATGAAACATATGACTACCACGTACCAACTCGTGATTCTTTATTACCTGCCAGTTTCGTTGCATCTTGCTAAGCCTTACCAGTATTCATCGAAAACATACTCTAGAATCTGTAGATGTCACCCTAACGTCTAACAAGACACTAGAATCTTGCCGTTTGAAATATGATACAAGTAAGCTTTAAGCTCTTTGAAAGCATCCTCAGGGTGTGTCGTACGTGCTAATTTATAAATAAGTTATTTCAATAATGTAACAATAATAAAAATCAACAGTAGATAGAATAACCATGTTTATATCGTTCGTCATGAGCTTATTACATTTTTCTGTTCACTATTGTAACCATAACGACTGTGGAAAAGAAAAATAACGTAAGCCTCAATTTTTAAAAATAACTTTTATTTGATAATAATAATGCATAGGACTTAATACACGTTTTATCAAAAGGATATAAGCTTAAAGTGCCAAGTTAGTTTTTAAATTTAGCTTTTTAGTTTGAAAAAAGATGGAATGTGAAATTAGCAACCAGGATAATATGCTTCCAACTAATCAATTTGACTAGTTTTTCTTAAATAACTTATTAAATTAACATCATATTAAGTAAATAAAACACCAGTTTTAGTCTTCATGTACTTCAAGGTTGTACCTATGTAAATTTTGACTTTGGTTCAAAATTATTAAGTAAATGTTTTGTGTGTCTCTTGCGAATTACGTCCTATTTCCATTTTACAGTCGATATGAATCTCTGTAATGTGTAGACTTATCTTGATAAATTTTTCAAAAAAGATACTTATCAATCAAGGACGCCAAAATCTTGTTGATTTAGAATAAAATTAGGTCCTTAAACCGGCTTAAAAAATTCAAATTACTTGTTTGAAACGTTCAAAACGCTTTAAGATTACTTGTACAAAAGCTTTATAAAATTAAAATTCGTTAAACTTTAAATTTATCTCTGTATACATTTTATACATATTCTATTCATTTATATCATAGAAAGTATTTAAATTTATTTGAGTTATTATCGAGATATGAGTTAAATGCACTGGAAGGAACAAACGTTCTAAGTTTCCAAGTTGAAAACTCAAATTGCGTCTTCGTTTTCAGCGTAAAATAATGCGTTAAAATAGACGTTCACGTTCTTCGGACTGGTTTTAAGCTTTCAAACTTGGAGCCACGTATTTCCGCCCACTATCTTTTGCTCATCAATCAAACGGGAGCTTTTGCCATTATACTCGACACATTTTAGATATTCACATAAAAACTTTCTAAAAGTTATTCTTTACATTGTGTTATATAATCTTTATGTATACTCAGTTCATTTTATCTGCCTTATTACACCATGTTACTTATGCTTAAGGCAAGCATTAAAACACAATTTATCTTATAATATTTTAATATTTTTAAGGAAAAAATTATATGAATATTCGTTTTTTACCCAAGTGAAAAAATGTTTGTTACAAAATCTCATACCGATTTTAAAAGGATATTCAGTTGCTTTTATAATACTCGTCTCGATAAAACGATAGCTAAAAATAACAGACAATATCTCATCATCTGCATTATATTCTTATAACCTTCATAAAACATTTTATTATCGTAGGTATAAGCATCTATTCTTAGCCCTTTAAGAAGTATGGACGTACATATACGTCGTTGCGCCACGTCGCCTTATTTTCTAAGTCATTCTTTTATTTTAAAATAAATTCCTATTATTTATTTTAATATAAATAGTGGGTAGATGTGTCAACTATATGTGGAAGCCATTACAAGTATATGATACATTTTGAAGGTAGAAAAAAATACGTAAGCATTATGAAATAAACATAAAAGTTAACTTCAACATTGAAAAAATTCGCATATGCTATTTCGATAATTATTATGTTTTATAGACAAACCAAAGAATATTTATATTTCTGTTCATAAAATGACACATGTATTAGTCTTATGGGTCCAAATTTATTCTCAAGTGCTCCTTTGATTCCGGAATTGGAGCGCCCATATGTTGGGTAACACATCCTCACTGATTTGAAATAAATTTTTAATTTATGTTCGTTGTTTAAAAATAGAAGAGCATTTTTATAAATCGGCACATCCAATTTTATTGATTTTATGGTATTAGTAAAATTGATAGCAGTGAAAATTTTAAATATTTAATACGTGTGTGCATAAAAAATGAACTCACTAATGAAAGAGTTAAATATAAAGAATGGCTGTAATTGGTCTTAATAATCAATAAATATCGTTTTTAAATTGTAGTATTTAGTATGTACACTGAATGATTAAATGACAATGTTAAATATTATATATCGTGAAAGTAATATGTAATATAATATAAAAAATTACTAATTTTAAGTAAAATTTTGTTATAGTTTTAAAGAATTATTTATCATTTTTATACGAGTTTTTTTTTGCTACAACTATTAGATCACCATTGAAAATATCAAAAATATTCTTGTTCAATATAATGCAAACAGATTGTTCTTGTTATAATTATATCGATATTCTCAATATTTTTTTTTTAAATCGTACCTTGTCTGTTTAATTTCACGGTGTATTTGTACTCTAGGTAGTATCATTAATCATTTCTTCAGTTTCACGAAGAAGGAGTACGACTCCTCAATCAACAAGTTTATATCCATGTGAACTAAAGACGAAGAAGATTAATACCATTAGGTTTTCATTATCCCTTGATACATTGTATTCAATTTAACGGAAAAAATATTCGTCAGATATCGGTAGAGCTGAAATATTTTCAGAAACTCACAGTAAATTTATTTTATCTTTATTGAAACGATTTATCAATTTATAACAGATCTCGGAATGCTTGTAATCAATTGAATGTTTAAAGATGTCTATCATTTTTTTATGTTCATGGTGTATTTTATAGCTGCCAGTAAAAAATTATATATTAATTTAGTTACTGGCAAATAATTAGGATATGAAATTAGGATTGAAATATGATTTAAATTATTATAAGTGAATTCGACTGCATTTTTCCTTTGAAAATTTATTACCATTTTAACACCTTAAATGCCGCGAGGTGTTCATATGGCGGGACCTGAAGGGCCAGAACGTTTTAGTTACTCAAAGATACTCTTTTTAAAATCAATATAATGTCGATAATTCTTGACGAAATCTCGCCTCGTAATATTTCACCATGATTTCATGAGATATCAGTGTGCGTTTAAAATATTAAAACAGTTAAACTTGACTAGATATTGAGATAGCGCGTATACACGCTCATTTTAAATGACTGTCTTGACCTGTACGGGATTATAGATGGCGTTAACATGCTTATGGTATAGAACCGGCTAAAAGAAAATTTTCACAGTTTCTACAGGTTGTTTGACTTTTTCCTTCACATAATTTGACTTCAACATTTATTAATGAGCAAACAAAAATTGTTATTATGGTTTTATCGAAAAAAACGGCGACAGATTTATAACGTCATTCATCCCTGAATACATGTATTTTAAACGAATACAAAGTGTTTTTATACATGAATTTCGTTTTAAATTTTGTATTATTTCAGTATTTCATATTATCTACGGGATTCAGATGTCTGGCGTTCTTTGTACGCTTACTGATTCGTATGATTTGTGCCCAAAGTAATAGCAAAATCTTTCTATTATTGTAGCGTATGTATGTAATCAGAAGTATAACTCGGTATCTCTATAGTTTTGATCTACAAAATAATAACTAATCAAAAAATATGACGACTTACGTAACATAATCTTATTCTGTAGGGTAGGTAATACAATTATTGGTAGATAGAAATGTGCAAACTAATATCAGTGTTTTTATCGTTTACTAAATCTTTGAAGTTTAATTTAAGCGTTGAGTACACTCTTATGGTATGGCTAGATTTATAAAACTCAATTGAATAATTTCTTTTGATTCAAGTAAGATAGACGATTTGAATCGAGTGATGCTTCTTAATATTTCTTAACGCATTTCAATACTATATATTATACATACTTTATAATAAAATATATATTTTGATAGCCATATGCATCACAATTAACTAATACTCTTTATTATAAATAAAACAATTTTCACCATTTATTGGTGACAACCTAGCAATGATCAAAGATCAAATCTATCCTGCAAAAAAACACAGGGTTCTGAATTGGTAGTTACCTCATTTTTACAAACTCAAGTCAGAGCATCTTAAGTCACCAAATAGCAATTAAAATGTGGAGTATTATATAAATAAAACATATTGCAAATAAAAAATAAGCGAGATATCTGTAAAATAATATTTTACAAGCTTTTAAACTTCAATATCAATATCAAAAAAATTCAATTAAAAAATCATTTTAGTAAATTGTCTTAATTGCCCCACTATCGCAAGCAAAGAGTTTTTAGTTATCCTCCCTTTAATATTAATGCAGGCTTGAACACCTGAATTCTATTTTCCACCAATATTTTAGTGCCAGTAATCGATATTCTTTCTTTCGAATAGTTCTTCGAATTACAACAACAGTAAATTTAAATTATTTATAAACTGAATGAAAAATATCAGATATGTGTTTATAAACACTTTATTTTTGCTTGGCAATTATTGTGTATGAAATATCTCTCGCTGCATAATAAATTCGAGCTCTTTTCATCGAGTTTCTCACCACATTCACATATTTCTGGCGGTTTCTACTTATAACATTTCAAATATTCCACTTAAAGTATTCACGATTCATCGGTCTGCTTAGTATAGACGTGTCCTTAAATAGACTAGACTAGTCACCGTTCTGGCAGCAAATCGATTCACATATGGAATAATACAGATTTATTTTAGATACAACTGAAACAGACATTCAGTATCGATAACAAAGAATGTAGTGCCAATTTCTTAGAAATAAATAAAAGGTAAAGAATTCTAAATTATTTAAAACTGGTAAACTTCCATATCATCACTGTTAGCGACCCGGGTTTCGCCTTTCGGCATCTTCAGGGTACATTATATG
>JAGVSQ010011083.1:0-12471 GCA_022683975.1 Rhyacophila evoluta
ACAATGTGTAGATCCATATGCTCCACGTTGGGAGCGAACATGGTATAAGAAAAAAAAAAAATACGACAGTGAAACGTACGGTGTAGCTTTATCTTCCTATGTTATAACTTTGGGTCAGTTATGTGAGGTTCAACATAAAACTTAGCAGTTTACTGAAACTAAATTCCACACATTGTGAACATTTTTAATAACGGTCTTATTTTAGCTTCTACATAGTTATTCTAAGTATTTGGGAGATTTTCGTTTAAATATACTTATTTTAATATTATTAAAATGTGGCAACTTAGCCAAAAATAGATCATAGTGTAGTGCAAATATAGAACCCAAAATTTTATTTCATCTGTCAAAAGCACGTTGCTCGACAAATAAAAAAAATCCTTACCATATTCACAAATATTGTTTTGTATATTTTATTCCTGAAACAACCCAGAATAATATAATATACTTTCCACGTAAAATTACTTTTTTTTATAGAAAAATAGGACTATGTTTACCAAGCTATCAAAAAACCAATCACATATAAATTTCAGGAGTTTTTCTATTGTTTATTTCTTTTCTATTTGCCATGTCCACATTCATCGATTCACCTTGCAATATTTAGAGCCACGTGTAACCAAACAAAACGCATGCATTTTTTCAACGATAGTATATGGTAGGGAATCACGGTATTTGACAAATACTCATGTATCTGCGCTAAATACTGTGGAAAAGGGGTTTCAAATTTGTGAAGATCGTAAATAAGTGAAAAGACTAGGCAGTTTCTTGTTACGTTTCAAGTAATGCTGTTATATTTAAGCTGGCTGTGATTTTTTTACAGATATCTTTGTCGTATTTTATGTATTTTTTCCGACCGACTGGATTTTGGTACTCTGGAAGAACATCAGATCTTTCGGATTTAAATGGCAGAATTAAGAGATGTATTGGAATATATAAAGCGACTGGCGAACGACAGATAATACTTAAAGTACCATACGGCCACCGTATGCTACACAGCATATCCGTACAGAAAACGAATATGAAGAAATATCATATATAATTTTTATACAAATAAAGATTCAAGCGCGTGATGATATTTGATAACTGCCTGACCAACTAAATATATATGACCTCGCATTTATTTTGTTGACTTCAGTATTTTTCAATGCGTGGCCTCTCGAGCTTTCATTTTCAATCGGCTAATTTACATTTTACTTCCGGACCTCAAATATAATATCTAATAAATAAAATCCCTTCTTAAAACTAAAGCTCTAGCATATGTCTTATTGAGGTGTAAGGACGAGGTAGATGATAGACTTATTACTTTTATATAATAAACTCCCGGAGTCTAATTGAGTGTTTAATATAATTATAAAAATATGTTCAAATGTGCTTTTGTGGACAGCTCAAAAGTTTTTGCTTAGAAACTTTCTTCAAAGTATTAAGCAAATCCTGTAGAGCTTTCTCTTTGTAATTCATTAGCGGCAATCCTTCAAAGTCTTCAGGTTAATTTGGATTCAAAAATTACCGATTCGTTTGCTAGTTAACACGTGTTGTTATCTTTCATTTTGACGGCAATATGAAACAAAAATATTCCGTCGACAGATATGTTTGTATTCGGTTCATTAGGTAAACAAGAGGGACGGAAGAGGGCGTTATATTTTACAAAAACCAGTGGCGTCCGAGCTTTAATTCGATATCAATATTCAAAAATACTCACACCATTTTTTGTGTAAAAAAATGTGTATATTTTTTACTTATTATCGTTTTTTTACTTGATGTTATCGGTCTATGACACAAAAAAGTCTGTTCTAAGTATATCTAAGTAGTTCTAAGGTCTAATATCCACTCTAAAAATAGGATTTATAGATCTTATTATATTGTAATGTTCCATTGTGAAGACTTCTCTTGCTAGATATTTACATGATAAGTTGTTTTCAGTCATTTTCATGATTCATTGTTCATCTAATCTTGCATCTTGATTTATTTGTTAAGTTTTAGTAACTATACAGGATTTTAATCTGATTTCTTCCACATAAAAGTATTTGAGTTGAATTTTCCATATTATTAAGCTAATTCATTTTCATCGAGTATTGATGTATTCATTTTTTTTTCACATTGTTCCAAAAATTACTATTATGTATAAGAATATTAAAAATTTACTTTAATATTATTTGTTGAATAATTGAATTAAAATTATGATATTTTTTCTCATAGTATTGAAATTCAATAATGTATTTTTAATTGGTCATAAAACAGCAACATCTGGTTGCGTACCTGGCACGCTAATCTTTCGGCCACTGTAGGTCCACAAATAAAAAATTCTTCAATTTCCAAAGGTAAATAATACGTTGAGTTATTGGTCTCAAATAAATTTAAGTGAAACAATTCTGTCAGTATTAAGTGTTTATAACGCAAATACCAATGCACCACATTTATGGACTGGCATCATTACACATTTTTGAGATCCATTTTCTCTATTTTTGGACCAAGTATGGCAAAAAAAATCTTATAAAATTGAAGTATTATGTAAACAACTTGACCGTCGAATGGTTTATTGGATCAAAACAGAAACGCCACTGAGTGGAGCTTTTTGTCAGCGACACCTTTCGCAGCCGGAAGCTCGATCGCTGGACGAGCGTCTAACACAAATATTTACTTTGATACAGTGTGAAACAGGTTGAAAGAACCTTTGTAAGTACATCTTTGCAGACGACGTAAAACTTTGTATTTCACATAACATAACGATATTGTTTCTATTTCATGTTTTATAAAATATAGTTTTCACAATTATACTTCATATATGTACTACAATGATAACAATATTTTATCATCATGTTTCCTTATAAAATTAATTTATAAATTTAAAATGATTATTCGTAGTTCGAACGCAGTTTTCCAAATTTAATTATAGGTAATAATTTTTGATTTAAATTACTTAACAGTGTCAATTAAACTGATGCAATCTGTCGGTAACACTTTTTGGTTTATAGCGTACCATCTAATTCAGTTGTAAAGCAATCGTATAAAAAGCTTTGAGAATAGATATTTTCTTAAGATTAAGAAAAGATGTTGGTGTGACTTTTTTCGACAGTATAGACATAATAAAACTAAACATTGCACCACTCATTATGACAAAAAAAATACTATGATAGTAAACCTGCCTTGATTATGTACTGCAAATGCAACAAAAGAGCTTTCTTGTCACATGTATATTATTGAAGCCAACCGCCTCATTTATGGCCACTAAATATAATCTTCGCTACACGCCGATATGACTTAAAATGACATGAAAGTACCGTCTGGCAATAAGCCCCGTGTGGTATCCGTATGCTTCACTTAACAGGTATAGAAGCAACATAAAATACAAAACAACAGGTGACATAGTAACCATTTGTAAGCGAATTTATTTGCTTAAAAAGTTACTATATATTAATTGGTTCGTGTTTATGACATATTTCAAAATTTTCCTTAACAATTTAAAAATAAAAAACAATTTTTTTCCGTGCTCAAATATAGTACAGATAAAGCATGTATATATGTTATATATTAGAAAGACTTTGAGCCGTATAAATATTCTTAACAGTTTTGCTAATAACGTTTCTGTTACCACAGATTAACATTCACTTGCACACTATTATAAAGTCTTAAGGAAATTTTAATTATAAAATTAATTTAGTAAGCTAAAATTTACACCAAATAAAACTTCAAAATATAAAACCGTTATAAAAATTAATTACATAAACAATTAGACTTTCTTGTCGATAATTTGATCATTCTATTAATCGTCATTTCTTGTAGGCATTATTTTTGTTAAGGTTTATCAAAAATATACAGGTGTTTTTTCATGAGCTATTTCAGCAAAGGAAAATAAAACTAAGCATTAATATGTTTTATATTTGTTTGTGGTTCAACAAACAGCGTCAAACTTAAAGTCATTTGCACTTGTCAGATCTAAGTGAAGATTGAAAAAAATTGTTAAAAATCAATAACCATAAAAATATTCAACATTTGTAAAATAACGAAGCGATCGACCTTTTTGAACTTGAAAGCCACTTTTTATTTTCAAATCTGATGTTGATTGACTACTCCATTAATGTAATATTATATAAGTTTGCGTACGTCTGCAAATATATACTTAAGTATTTTTCACTCACTTTTCGTGAGAAGGTAAACAAAAAGCGTGTAATTCTTTATTCACCTACAAACTTAAAGCACAATACACATGGAATACTTTTCAAAGGACACCGTGCAAAAAAAGTAGATAGGTTAAATTCAACTAATTTCAATTTTTAGTTTAATCTCTCAAGATATGTTTGATTTAGTCATTCAGTATCACTACCAGACAATAAACGTACTGTTTACTGTAGTTTTTGGTGATAATTCATTGAAGTAAATTTTTTTGTGAAGTAAAGTGGTAACATATTCATCTACAATGGTGGTTTCCAAAGTGATCCCTAAGGGCCCCCAGGGAGTGCATGGACAACGTCGGGGGGTCCGAGAAAGGTTTAAATTCGTACAAAATATAAATTACGCGAGCTAAAAAAAAGAAAAGAAATTATAATTCTGTGAAGTAACTTTTGCATCTCAAGTAAAAATTTTTTTGAAGGTCGCGTATTATTTTTATCTTAATTATGGATCCGTGACTTTTAAGCCGTGTTTAAGGAAAAAGGTTCTTTTTTATTTTACCGTGTTATTTCAAAACCATGCCAAAGAATCTGTGTAAAAAATAATTGAGCGTATACAAAATTGACATAAATTGATACGATATTAAATTGCATATAAGCATTTTACGCCTGAAAATATATAAATTTAATTTTAATTTTACTCCTATAGCTTTCTCATTGTAATTAATCTGTCAACTACGTACTTACTAATCACAGTTTTGACTGTTCCGCCAAATCATTTATAAGAACAAAATATTTTTAGAATATTCATTGAATATTTTTACAACTATGCCAAATATAATATTTATGCGAAACATGTTATATTATTGTTATGTTTAATTAAATACAGCTGAAATAAAAACTCATTAAATAGTCAAAACCTTGTGATTTTGGTATATTTTGAAGCGATCACCGATTCAATTAGTGATTAAATCACCTTTTAACTCGATTCAATTTTTAAAATATTGAATTAATATAAATTTATTTTCCTGGGATTTATTTAATAAGTTACTTCTTCCGCAACCATCAATGCATACGTATATAGTTTTGATGATGATGTGACAACTGAAGTTTCCGTCAAAACGAATCCATTACTTTGCAGGAACACATAAATTGACGTATAAATTATTAGTGTACTATTATAATTTTTATTTAGCTTGTGTATTCAAAAAATGGTACATGGCTATCCATAGCATAGTGATTTTTTTCAAAATTATAATATACATGCTCTGAGATTGCCAGAAAACAACATACCAACAGTATATTAAAACATAAATATCATCTTCGTGGAACGAAAGTTCACTAATGGCATCCATACACCTACAATACTTCTGCAGTTCGAGGAATGTCAATCCAAGACTGATGCTTACAATTGAGGCAGACCACACATCAGCCTAACGATCAGACCGACAATACAAAACTGATTTGTTATGGTCTACTACAATCTTAATCATCGTCATACATTAACACTCCTTGAACTGCAGACGGACTGTAGGTATATGGGTAATATTCCTAAGAAAGTAATAGTTTTGAAATATAAACGTTTTGTTGTTTTTCTTTGAAATAAATGAGTATATACAATAGATATCTATGTGATAATGGTTTTTTTTCGTTACTATAGTTGTGTACAATAGTTTGTTTGTTTTCCAGTATAATAATAACACATTCAGAAATATAAATTGCATTAAAAAACATGAAGGCTATATTATGATTTGCAATATTTTTCCTTGAGTTGAAATTATTTGTGATCAACTTTATTCATGAATGCGGAATTCAAAATTATGTGTTGCTCCATGGTATAAATATTACTTCATTTCATAATTATGTAGTAAGCACACAATAAAATTACAAAATCAAAGTACGTATAAAAATAGCGAAAATTAAACCAAAGTGATTTATTGTAATAAATTGTTGAAGGGAACATTCATACTATATGCTCACTAATTTAACATGCTCAGTTTATTGTCACATAAGTACGCACTTACACTTGAGAGAGACGCGCATCCTTATTCGAATTCCTTACATTTAACGTGAATAAGGCTTATTTAAAGTATATTAAAGCCTGACAATACGTTAGATTTTATTGACATTACGTCTATCCCGGCTGCTGTAGGCGAATCACACCGCGTGTACAAACAAATTTACTCGCAAAAGGCGTTCCTTGAAAGTTATATGTAATAATATCATACCGAAGCTTAAAGCTCTTGCCAGCATTTTAACCAGAGACAAAGCTCTTGTCAGAAATTAACAGATTATTCCGGAATAGGTGCTTTCGAGCGTGGAATAAAATGAAAAACAGGGTAATTATAAAGACGGGCTGTCATATTATTATGGTGGCATGCTCTACCATAAATCATTCGAGATACTTAATTATTTTTTTCCTTTTTTCTGGAATGTTGCCAGCTTGGAAGTCAATTATTACTGATTTGAACGATTTTCAACCACAAACATTATATTTAACCTATGCTAACACAGTAATCTATATGGCCAGTTTTGTATTTAATATTATTAACGATTAAATATCTATTATACAAAAAACAAATTCTCCATTCGTACACATCATGATTAGTTCATAGCAGTTCATAGCAAGTTGCCTAGACTATAGTAAATAAAAATAATAATAAACAAAAAAAAAATCTAAAAACATAGTCTATTGTTGTGAAATAAATAAATATATCAATAGAAGTTATACTTTTATCGAAAAAAAAATGTTTATACTGTTTTAAGGAAAAAGGACGTGACCCACGCAGATCAAATTTTGCAGGACACACAAAAAACTACTATTTAAGATATTTAGGCCAAAGTAAAAATATTGAAAAGATCCAACTTAGATCCAAAGAATAAAACTGGTGTTTTTTAGCCAATCCGGTATTAATCATTTAAGAAAAACCAATAAAATTAATCTAGTAGAAGTTCTTTTTTCTTGTCACAAATTTCACAGGCTCTCCTTTGCTCAAACATAAAAACTAAATTTAGACACTTAATCAGTATTTGCACTTTATATTTTTTATACAGCATATTTATTAAGTTGTATATAAAGTTATTATAGAAACTATTCTAAAAAAACTAAGGGGATTGTCCTCTTTTCTTTCTAAAGTTGATATAATATATCGTAAGAGAAGATATAAATATCTTCTTCTTCCCCCATATTCGTTTCTTAAATACATCCATCTTGCATACTCTCAGATCGTGTCAGCATCAATTAAAAGAATATGGATAAAAAGGGAAACATTTTTTTATTCTGCATAATACTATATAAAAATTCTATATTACAAAAAAATACTATGGTTAAATGAGATAACTATGTGCCATATAGTAAATGTAGAGTATTTACTATATGGTACATAGTTATGTATAGTTAACGATAGCCGAGAGGTTAACATACTTTCTTCGAAGTTGAAGATTGTGAGTTTGAGAACCATGCAAATGCATGACTAGATACTTAGATCAACGAATTGGCTGATAATCAATTTTCGATCAATCAAATACTCAATCAATCAATCAAATACTCAAGAATACCAAGATTAATACACTTCATTTCTAAAGTTGTCATCTTCACACCGTTGAAGTCTAAATTCACTACTTTCGGAACGGTCATAAAAAAACTATAATTGTATAAAATACATTTTTATAATGCCAATTTAAAAAATGTATTTTAAAATATATGCAGAACAATTATCTAATACAACTACCATATTATAAAAACAAATATTTATTATTTGAAAATTTAAAATTAAATTCGTTGGAGGTTTAAAAAAATATCTAATTATTTATATATTCAAGTTTGAATAAAAAAACATTAACATTTGAAACCAAATAAATATATCACAAGCCATCACTGAAACTCATAAACAAAGGATTGAAAAATACCAAAATATTTTTTATTATTACTATTTGTTATTTTAATAAAGGCGGAATAATTCATGAAAAATCTCCTACCTTTTCGTACAGATAAAATGAAAAGGCATTCATAACCTATTTCATTTCTATTTTTGTATTTACACTAAGTGAAAGTCATTTAAACATTACACTATGGGAAACATAAATCAATATAAATCCAAATGAAAATTTTGTGGTAGTATTATATAATTGTAGCTTTTAGGAACTAAAGAACAGAAACTTTAGAATTAATAACAAAGTTTATTTCTCGCCAAAAGCTTAAATACCTAGTCAAGTTTTTGTGAGCTTAAAGTTTAGTAAGTATTGTAATAATAGTTTGAAGAAACTGAGAACTTTGGAATTTAGATAGTGTCTTACTTATTTCATACTATTTCTCAAAAATGGGTAAGTACGTGGATAGTTTGTCAGTGTTGGTTATCCACGTATTAAACAAGCTTTGAAATCAGATTAATGTATTCGGCTCGGATCTTTTTTGTTAAGTTAGCATTATAATAAAACTATACACTTAAAATAATTATAAATATTAGTTGAATATGAGTTGCTTTAATGGATGAGATGGTAAATACTCAAATTAAAAGTGGGGGATTCAAATTCTGGAGCTGCATAAAAGAATACTTTTAACGTATCTTTTGATACAGGATTTGAATAATGAGTAAACTAAACATTTTGTTGATATTTATAGATACCTTATTGAAATAACATTTTAATATATATATATATATATGTAGTGTCTGATGTTATAGCTATATTTGTTACGATTTAAGTATACATTAGATCCGCAAATCTGTCAGACTAAGTGACATTGCGTGAATATTCTACTATACCCTGTAAGGGTTTATATGCTCCACTGTTTTGAAAGAAATACTCAAATTTTTTGATCAAACATTTCAATTATTCTAAATTTTTACATCGTATCCAAATTATTTTTATAATTTCTTGTCTTAGACGTTTTAAACGTAAGAATAGTTTCATAAGTTAAACTCTACCGACATTTTTTCATAAACATTGTATTAACTGTTTTTTATGCATTATAAATTATTATTTATGCACATGTATATCCGTATTACGAGACAATTTTTAACTAAATATTGTTTGTATTCATTTTAGTAATTATTTATACGTAAATATCGAAACATTGTATTTATTTATTATATTTATTAAAGAATATCTCTCTTTTCTCAACATTATAACTGATACTAAGAACAACTCCATCCATCTTATCTACGACTATCGTAAAATTGGCTCAAAATATTTGCACTAGCCGCATAATAAATCTTGCCATCATATACGTCTTATTTCGATAATTCTTTTTCGTTGAACAATATGACATATATATGAGTTTGTATTTTCTCCATATCACTAGATGACTTTGATATTTTATTTAATTTTTTTTTTTAATATTTTACAAATTTTTTTACGTGTCTATTATAATATTCTCTGAAAAGGAAGAATATATGGAAATGTACAGTGTGAAAATGTCCACTCGACAAATAAAATATAAAATGTTATGCAGTATTATATATAAATACATAACGACTTATTTATACACATGAATCTTTTCTTTTAAAGGGGCTTAACATTAATATTTTCTTACTTTTACATTCCAATAACTTATTTTCATTTAAAAACAACATAAATTTAAAATCCATTTGTTGAACATATTGTAGTGTAACAAGAAAATGCTTTAGAAAATCGTATTCAAACTTAACGATGAATTAAACGATCCAATTATAAATAATAATCCAACCTAATGAATTCTGTGAAAATAGACAGAAATTCTATTTTACTAGTACTGAAAAGCTTTTTTTCAGGAATTGATACAATACTTTTCTTTTACACCCACTCTCAGAAACGATCAGAAGTACTAATCTTTAGCAATCATTATGAATTAAGAGGAAATCCATGTGTTAATAATACAACTAACCAAAAACAATAACGAGCTTAGAGATATAAATATAAGCTTCCGGAAGTTTTCAGAAAATGAAATATTGAGAAAAAATTTTCACGATAAAAATAAATGAAAAACCTTGCAAAAGTTTACAAATATTAATTTTGTCAAATTATATATATATTTATAAATATATATATATACATAGAAACTTCAACATAATGTAACATGTGTTTTATCTACTGGTAGTAGAATTTATCTATTAACTTTCATGGTTTTAATGCATAATGCGAAAAACGGAACAAGATGTTTTTTAAATTAAATTAATTAGATTAGTGAGATTTTTTATAATACATGATATATTATTTCCGATAAAGACATCTTTATACTGCTTTTAGAGGGAGACGATAAAAAAATCCAATGTTAGTCTTTTGTTTTCTTGTAAATTTAATAATATCATTTTGTCGGTGGGAAAAAACCATCACTTTCTTAATTTATATGAGTTTTTCGAGAATATCCATATCATATACATGGTGCATGATTATCTATTTTAGAATAAATATCTCTTACAATTTCATGAACATTTAGTTTCATGGTAATTGCCTATAAGATAAAAACTCACACCGCTAATAACGATATATTTGAATGTTTAAAAAAAAAATTCATACAAAATAAAACATTTACATTAATTTCAAACCTTAATAAAATGTTTCAAGTTATCACGAAAAAAACACTAGTTAAACGACCAAAGTATTTAACTGTCAATAAAATTTAGTTTCTCGAATTACTTGATTTGCAGTTTAGCTTTTAAATCAAAATGTGTGTCAGGGTGTGAGTAATTTTTTTGCATATTCATTCTCAAAATATTATGAATAATATAATAAAAAAGATAAAAATCTTATGTACTTACAGCAATAGTAACATTATGAGTACAATATTAATGAAACAAAATGATTTTATATTTCTCTTGTATACTTTTCTCTTTTACATTTTTATATGTATGTCTTTCTTTTATTAATAATGGTATGGTAGTAATGGTAGTTTGTAAAGTGCGCGACTAGCGATCCGGGGAATGCGGATTCGAATCCCCACCTGTCGGATTTTAAAAAGCCGAAAATGCAGGACTGGATGCCCATTGGGTTGAATAATCGTCTGTCAAGACTTTTAAATGTTTTAGCATTACATTTTTTAAGCATTAAATTTGGTGACTTTGTGAAAGATTATTTTAATATAACAAAAGAGTAAATTGTGTCCCTGGTAGCGTAGTTAATAGCGTACACGAATGAGGGTTAGATTTCCCATCTATCGGATTTTTAAAAAATCCAAAGATGCAAGGCAGGATACCCATTAGGTTGAGCAATTGACAATCTGACAAATAATTCTCGTGACAAATAATCTGCCACGACGTCTTCACGTTGCGGACATCCATGTACTGGATATCTTCACATTGTGTAGATTCATATGCTCCACGTTGGGAGCGAACATGGTATATATATAAAAAAATCTATTGATAAACCGTTTCAATCTCTCGTGTGACAGTGCTAATTTTTATTTAATTAATCTTTTAGTTTGTGTACTTAATAATATATTAGTTGTACAAATCCAACGTAAATAAAATATTTTCACCTTCTCTTAAACAACTAAGTAATTTACTGTTTGTTTATTTTTTTACAAAGTTGTTTTCCGTTAGAAGATAATTTTGAAAATTTCTTAGTGTCGTTATATTTCAGCTTTATAATTAACATTTTTTGTTTTTCTTTCTTACAAAATACTCCCGTATACTTTTTTGTTTCTTATCTTATTTTGTCATCACGCCGTCTTATTCCATGACTGGATAAAGATTTTGTCAGATTTTTCCGGGTGTAATTTTCTAAGGATTTTCATTTCATAGATTTTTTACATCGGGTTAATTTGTTTGATACGTATTTCATGGTAATTTTATCAATCTCAAAGTAGTATATTAACCTCTTGAAATCGAGGAAAATTCAGTTCTCAAAGCCATAGGTGAGATATGAAATGTATACTAGTTTTTTATGACAAATGCTATTAAGCAGTGTGTTATAGAGAAAAAAAACATAGATATCAAAATAAAGCGAATAAAATTTGGAGAAATATATCATTCAAAACAAAACAATACCTTTCGTACAGATTTTACAGAAGATGTAAATAAACTTATTGTTATTCGGCGGTTAACTTTTCTATAACCATGTATATAATTCTCATAATTTAATCACTTTTGTAGTTAAATCAAAATAATTCTTAGTTAGTAAATCATCCCCAATACTGCAGGAGTATGTGACTCGATTTGTTGGTTTAAGTCACTTTGCAAAGTGTAGTTTTATTACTTGTATCATTGGCACATTTTCATATGGATACATATGTTTATAAGACGTGTAAAATTTACGAGTTAATACAAAAGTGTGCCAATCATGTAAAGATTGTAAAAAATAAAAGTGTATTTTACAAAATGACTTAAACCAAAATAATTATTCTAAATTATTTAAAACTGGTAATCTTCCATATGTGAGATCACTGTTAGCG
>JAGVSQ010011084.1:0-12470 GCA_022683975.1 Rhyacophila evoluta
GGAATCGAACCCGCATTCCCCGGATCGCTAGGCGCGCACGCTACCAACTACGCTAAATTAATACTAGAGATGAAAACGACGAAAGATCGTTTGATCGTGTTTTTTTATAGTATTTATAAAGATATAATTAATTTGAAAGTTTCGTGGTTACTGTGAAATATGCGTGTCGTTTGCTAATAAATGCTATGGTCTTAATATTTCAAATATCCAATGTAACGATATATACCAAAGTTTGCATTTTTGAAATAGTTTGACGTTTAGAAATAATTTTAAAAAGTTTCAGGATTGTGGAATCGTGTAAGGGTATGTTTTCTTTGTCTCGCGAGATAGAATAATATGAATAAGTTACCTTGCTAACGCCATTCTAACATTGGGTAATCCAGAAATGGTTGCTTTTAGAATATCCACGATTGAAGATTGTAATGCAACCTGGCCCCAGAAAATGATGATTTATCCGACAGACCCAACTTTCCTCACGAGAAAGTCGAGCAGGCCACAACAATTAACTTGACAGTGTCAATTCGATCAATTGAAATATTTAAAACACAATCCAACACTTTATTCAGAACAAGCAATTAGTACTTAATTAACACTCTTGAGAATTCAGTGAAAATTCAACCACCACACAAAATTTGACAGCGCAAAAACTAGTTTCAAAATTAATTACTTATTTTTTACACAAGTTTTTATTTAAGAGAGACGTAAATAATTCCGTCTTTAATATATTATTATTTATCAGTTTGATATTTGAACACATTGGGTTTTTTTTTTATTTTTAAGAATAAAAATATTTACGAGAACGTTTTGGTAAACGTCAAAAAATCATTTGGTCGCAAGCGAGTGCTATCAGCCGGCGTCACGACGCGATTGGTAAGTACGAATGTGGGGTTATCGTAACGCTGATGAGCGGTTCGGACGCGGTCGATTCAAGCGACGGCAGGCGACTGAGGCGACGAACGGCGCCTGCGGGGGGGCACGGCGCGGTGTCGGAGGGGAAAAAACCGCGCGGGGAGGCAGCGGGGCGGAGACTGCGCGAAAGGGCAGCGCCCCGCCTGGGGATGATGGCTCGGTTTCAACACGTCTTGATGGCCGGCGATGCTACTGTTTCCATTATTCCTATAACACTACTTGCTCTCGATAACGATAATACTCTCGCAGGTCTTTCACATCTTTCACTATAAAAATATGTTTAATAATAACCACATATATCACTTAAATATCTATATAGTAAAAACGTTGTCTAACTTTGAAGTATATCTGGAAGCCTGTATCCCATAGAAATAAAAAATATACCTTGAAAAAAAATATGCCTCACAAGCTTTGAAATGATATTATATATAATTCCATAGAAATATTTTGCCCAAGGGTTGAATTATCTATAAAAAATTATGGTCAGGGATAACTTTTAAATTAGCAGATGACACAGAATCACGAAGGCACTGCTACGTAATGTCCAAATTGCCTCCGATATAGTAAATTTAGACAAAGAATAAAAGAAGAATTGGAAGTAGAGAAAGCTTTTGGGACATTTTAAGCTGTGAAGTATGAAAAAGTGCATTCTTGGCTAAAAAGGACAAAAACCAATAAATTTGACATCATCATATAACACAAAAGAATACAATTATATGAAATGAATCGTTTGCTAAGAATATGAAATAGACACTGGTAGGAAACAAACCTATGCGACATAATTAGTCAGCCAGTGACGATCAAGTTAAGTTAATAAACGTATAGCATGTAAGCAGACGTATTGATCACTTTATAATCAAATTCTGATTAATTAATTGCAATAAAACGCAGTGAAGAGGTCCAAGAAGAGAGAAACCAGTAAGGGAAGTAAGAACTAATAGCATGTACTTCGAAAATATTATATAAAACGAAACTACGGATGTAATCGTCCCACGAAGAATACAAAATTGTTACCTGAGGACGCATTGTGCAAACGCAAAACAAATATCGAACAGGTTTGGGATCCGGTATTATAATATATTTATGACCTTATTCAAAATAATGACAAGTATTGCCTTTCTCTTTGGGGTATTCTTCATGCGTATTCGGTAAATTATGAAAAGCTCTACCCCTAATTAGATTGAAGGCAGTTTACTTTGGTATATCGGAGAAGTCGAGTTTCACAGCAGATATCAATAAATATATTAATAGAGTAATAATTAAGAGATGGTATGAAATCAAAGTAGCCCCCTAGGGCTGAATAGGTGGATGAAAGTCAGCGGAAGTAGCGCAAAGATGGAATAAATAAAAGAATAAATGTAGGGTAGATGGTGTTAATGAATTTGATGGTCTTTGTTTAATATGCGTAGAAATTTTGCCAACACGTAAACGACGGTAGGCGCACTGATTTCGGTGCCAGAGTTGTAGGGTTCAATTCCATAACTGCGAAAGACTTTGCACAAAAAACACTGTATTTTTATTTAGTAAGGCAGAATAATTGTTAAGATAAATAAGTTTTCGCATCGTGGAGATACATTATGCTTCACTGTCACAGCGGACATTGTGCAAAGCGAAATATATCAACTGTTGTTTTGTTTTCATTAAAAGAGCATTTCTGACCTGAATACAATTCTTAGAACATCGAGAAGTTTAGAAACGGGAAAATGTGATATGGAGGGATAAAAAACGAGCTCTGAATGTATATCATTTAGAAATAAGCTAAATCAAGTCAACAACCAAACTTTATGACACTTTGTGTATAAAAATAATGGTTGATAGTTTGCTAACTACGTCCTATATAACTGATATAACAAGTCAGTATAACAGAATGCTGATATATGGCGTTAGACAAGATCGGACGTTTTTACAGGGCAGTAAAACGATTTATATAGCAAAGCAAAAATATCTCGGAAGAATCGAGGATGTAAAAGTGCGAACAAAGAACGACTTCGATGCTTAAATTTGACTAAAGCCTAGTTACGACATACTTTTACGCCATGATTTATTACCATAGCTTCAGAATGTTATATTCTTATTATCCCTTATTGCAAAAAAGCTCGCTTTGGCCGAATCCTCCGCTCATCAGGTAAAAGTTTGTAACCTCAAAAATTATAGCTAGTGAGCGAGTGATAATCTATGCTTAAAATTAGATAAGTCTTATAATATTATATTGTATATATTCATATCTACGCATCATTGTTTTAACAGGGGACCTTACTATAGTATTGTATTTCAATAACATAATGTAGATATTTCATAAGATTTAAGAACTTATATCATTACATAATATACGTATTGCAATTACAATTATCAAAAACTATTTTCTTTAATATTCTTATTATGGATTTCATTAATCAGATATTCCTGCAATTACAAACATCAAGTGACTAAGGAAATATTCGAAATTATATATATCGGAATCTATTCGGATAACATTATAATATATGAAGAGAAAGGATAAGAGGTGAAAAGCACATGCAGAGGGAGACAAAAATTACATTTTTCCCGAGGTCATAAATTTATTTGAAAATTTAATAATACAATTTT
This sequence comes from Rhyacophila evoluta, assembly GCA_022683975.1. Lineage (NCBI taxonomy): Eukaryota > Metazoa > Arthropoda > Insecta > Trichoptera > Rhyacophilidae > Rhyacophila > Rhyacophila evoluta. The sequence goes on from JAGVSQ010011084.1 coordinate 3,496, forward strand.
TTTATATAAAGTAAAAGAAAATATTAATAGTTTACCTAGTCTTGCAAAATAAAACACACATTTGCCAAAATATTGTACCTATTGCTCAGAAAAATAATTTGTAATACATCGTTTATTTTATAATAAAACCATGAATGATTCAAATGTATATTATCTATCATCTACGATTGTGGGATGTGGGTTTTTTTCGTTCGCATAAATTGAATACAGGCTGATCGGTAGTCACTCGTATATTGTGGATAGACGTATAGAATATAGATAATTTTGCCCAGCGAGGTCAATGGGATGAAATGCAAGGTTATCTACGCTAACCCAAATCCCGGCCGTAAAGATACCGACCTAGCCGCGCGGATACGTTTTTTTTTTATGGGAACGGATGCAATATATAAATAATATTATAGTATTTATAGATATAACCATATTCGATGAAACGTAAAAAAAACCTGGTCAGAAAACAAAAAACAAAAAAACGTTCTGATATTATTACAAAAGAGCTATTCTTTTGGTATTATAATGTGATTGGACAAACCCTTGATAAAACGGTTTTATAGAATCATTAAGAATGATTATATTATATAATACGCAAGTTACAGAAATTTTGTTAAGGTAGATTACTTTATTTAGAAGATAATCAATATTTTCTTTCAGAACATATTCTCCTATCTATTTTCATATGAAATAAAAAGTATTACCTAAAACCAAAAAAATTAATTAACTATAAAATAATAAACTTGCTTTCTAATTAACTTTACGAGTTGCTAGTTCAGTACGGCCACGGTAATGATAGTTATGTGCGAGACTGGTGAGATTTCGACGTCTTTAAAGACCTCGGGAGGCTGGCGGGTCACAGAGAATCCTGGAGACGATATGTCACGGCCATATGCTCTACATAGCGGATATGGCACGAAAAAAAATACTATAATATTATTGTTTTATCAGTGTATAATTATTATGTATACACGGTTGTCGCAGAGGCCAAGTAATTAAAACGCGCTTCGAAACGGAATATCACGGATTCAAATTCATTAACTGCATAAAAATTAAAATACAGCATTATAACCTAAATGTTCACTAATTACTTTAAAACTTAGTTTTGTGAAATAATTAATCATCACATTTCCACGTGATCAAGCTACACTTTAAAGATCCACATTAATCCTATAAGTGCGAGGCATACAGTTATGTGTTAAATAATAGTTTGTTTGATAAAAATTAATTCTTTGGCTCCTATGATGTTTATCGAAAGCCTTGTACAATTACGTGAAATGTTACCATTTATAATTATTTTTGACAAAAAACAAATTATTTTTAATTAAAAAAAATACTGCCTTGAATGGGTTTGTCAGCCGACAGTGTCAAGGAGACGAACATGGTATAAATTTATGAACACGAAATAAACACTTGATTGCTTCTGCGCTTACACAGGATAGTATTAAAACGTTCATTCTATTCAACAAAACGTATATTTTGTTATTCGGAAAATATAGTAATTCGATATTCGTTATAAAGAGATTTGACCTGTAAATTATTGTTTAGCATTGAAGCGGTTGACCATGTTCTTTTTTCAAATAATATCGTGTATCGATGTATCGAACGTCTTCTAATATTTCAATGTATGGTAAAAATTTAAATCTGTAATTGAGTTTGAGTATCAGTTAAATTTGGCTCTCAAAATACTCGTAAATAACGTAACCATCTTGCGTATTCATTTCTCTAATGAACGTCGCTTGTTTTTGACAGTGTTGCTAGATTTTAATTTAACATATATCTTACGCAAAATTGACGACATCCAATCACACGAGATTATCAACTTGATCGGATGGATAGAATGACATTCCCGGAAAAGCCATGAAAACGGTGAGTCTTGAATTTTGAACGAGCGGCGGAGGTCGAAGCAATTTATGACTACTTTTAGCCGAAGGTAACAGGTTAATTTGTTCTACAAATAAAATATTATTTATACGAGCGTCTCATAGTTCACTCGCATATTTGTATACGAATGAACGAAGGGCAATAATTAATTTAAAAACCTATAAGAGTATTATATTCAATTCCAAAGCAACAACTATATGATACTGATGGTTTGAATTGGTAAAACTAAAATTTCAAACTATCTATTATAATTATATTAGATTACATTTCCATACGGAAATATTTTTCCCGAAAACATTATCAAGGTTACAATAATTATAAACGCCCTAAATTTTATATGTAAATACGTAGTTAATTATACTTGTGTAACCTAAACTAATGCTGTGTTTTAAAAATATCTGTGCATTGATAATCACAGTCTATCTAAGAATAATAAGAAGTATAATTCAATTAAGAATAAATTAACTAAATATTAGAAACACTTTAACAGGCTATATACCTCTACCACTGAATAATTATTTTACATTACAATTTAATGGGCTGATTAGTTATATCGGTGTCTCTTCGGTGGCCAAAATTTTAAAACGCAAATTTAGAACTGGAGATGGTAGATTCTATACTCGAAGCTACTGGATTTTTAAAATTTCCGAAAGTGCCAGACTGAATGGCCAATACTTTGGGGAATTAGCTGAGAATCAATTCTTACGAAGAAACATATTTTTAAAATATAAAAAGTCTTGCACATGCGGAGTTCAATATACATACTATATTTATGTTGTGTGGTAATTTTTACACTGTTTAGATCCACATGCTCCATTTTCTGAACGGCCAGATAAGTAAAGTTATATCGACATTCAAGACAGTTTTTATGCTCTGCATCGTCTTGTATTGATAAGTAGTTAGTTTGGTGATATATTCTAAACTAAAAAAAATATTTTTTATTTTACGTGTATTTATTGCACGACATATGAGAAACCTCTCACTAAATAAAGAGCCTAATATTATTAAATATTTTTAGTAAAATATATTTCTCTGAGATCTTTAAAATAACTATTGTATATGGATGAATATTTTTAATAAACTAAACACTAAGATATACAATTTGCAGCAACGTTCGATAAAATGTTTAATATATTAATTAATTAACGATATATACATAGTTTGGTTATGTTAAATATGATAAGTCAGGGTTTGAGGCTGCTATTTGAAAAAGCGTATATTTCGTTACAAAATGACATTCAAGGTTCATTTTTATTCGGTGGAATGAGCCGTGTCTGCAAATACGTAAACTTCATGAAAAGCCACAGTATATATTAATCTAATTAATTATCAAAAGGCTTACGAGACGTTAACAAATTATATTATATTGTAAAGATAAATATTATCCAAGTATGAGGTAGAACAGAAATGGTAATAGATTAAGTGTTCATTGAACCAAACGATAATATTTTTAAGTGTAATAAATGACGCATAAAGACTTCTTATAGAATTCGCTGTGACATTTTCATTAATTCAGCCATCTCGTGAGACGAGCGAAATGAACGTTTACCTTAAAATTTTGAGAGTCTAAAATTAAATGACACTTTCAAGGTGCACTCGTCTACTGTGTCCTTAGGGAGACGAACCAACGTCGGGGCGACCTCGGCCTACCCCTAGGGTCACAACTCGTCCTACTCTATATTTGTATACCAAAAACATTTAAATAAAATATACATATGAATATACAGTGAAATCGGTTTATTAAGATCGCTATGGAAACTCAAATTTGTGATAACAATAGTCGACTGCTGGACGTTAAGCAAGTTTTTTTGCCAAATTATTGAACTAAATTTATTACAATAGGTCTACACTGCTGCATAAATATATCGCTCATAATAAAGCAATACGTATACCACACGCCACAAATTTTACAAAAGATGAAAAAACTGCCTATAATAGATGAAATCCCATATTTATTTTAAAGTTACTATTAAATTAAGTAATATTCTTTAATGTTGGTAATACTATTTAATGATATTGACTATAAAGCTTTCATTTCATCTCTTGTATTTGAATTGCTTGTATTAAAGAGCGACATGCTAAATTAATTATAAGTTTTTTTCCCAAAATAACGTAAGATTTATTTGAAAAGCGCTCCATTATTTAGCTTTGATAGTAGTTCAAATGTGCTTATTAACTGGAAACTGAATATAATCTTCATGGATCTTGTATTTGAGCATTACTTGGAAGAACTTTAAAATGTCTTACTGTGTATATAGGCTATACTATTTAATAATTACCAAATTTTATAGCAATACTCTAAATTAAATAATAATAGGGTTAATGATATTTTCAGTAATTGGTTTTCGGAGCGACTGATTGTGATAAAAATTACCGATTAATAATTATAATATATTTTGTGATTACAACGATTGTAATTTAGTGTGTATACTCGTATAAAATTTGTCGAAGGACCTTTGAAGTTTTATGTTTTTACGAAGATATTGAAGAGTTAGTTACAACTTACAGCCGGCCACAGTAAAAAGCAAAATATCATCGTTTGGATTGTTATATTGGAAAATAGCCACAGATGGAAGAAGAATGAGAATGATGCCTGATTCACCGGGTGTAAATACGGGGTTATTGGGTGTTAGATATATTTATTTATGTTGCATGTGTGAAATATCGAATTAGATAATAGCAAGACTGGATCGGACAAGCAAAGAACGTGTTGCATGAAGATTAGGACCTATCATAATGATAATTTTCGTTCCGAAAGTCAGGCATATGGATCTACACAATTTGAAGTTGTCCACACCGAGAATGGAGAACATGAATCTCTTGAGAAATTATCATTCACGAAAGTTGGTTGTTAGATAATTGCTCAACCCAATGGGTATCCGGTCCTATATTTTGAGATTCAAAAAAAATCTAGCGGATGTAAGAATCGAACTCACATTCCCCAGATGGTAGGCGTGCACGCTAACCTCTACGATCTATTCATATTAATCACATTAAGCGTGTGTATATTTGATAGAATGTGATAATGACAGCCAATTTTGATGTCCTATCTTTATACAGAAGAGATAGATAATAGTTTCAAATCAAAAATAACCCCTATGTTAAATACATTAAATTCGTAATACTATTACAGAGCTTTTCACACCCTATGATTATAAGTTACATACCCCTATAAAGGTCTCACAGTAGATACAGGCATACTATGGGAAGGAATATTAATCCCGATCATGGGAAGCGGTTTAGGGTGTTTTGTGATTCTTGTGATAAATAAAGCAAACATATTTTGAATTAAACCGAATGACCGCTGATACTGGACAACAGAGAAATAATATCATACAATGCTGAGCAGATGGTGATCTACAGGTAAAGAATATTTCAGGTATGCATTGCTTGTATTCATTTTTAAAATAATGATATCATAATATAACGTCCAACCACAAGGACATTAATATATATATATTATTTCATCATTTTGGAGCCATCTATGCAAACAACAAATAAATATATTTAACGGAAAATGGCTTGTCTATCAAACTTCATTTATTTATTTTGAAATAAACAATTGAAGTAGAAAAAAGGGAGTGAAAAAAATTGTGTATTAATTACATACTTATTCCAGGAGGAGAGAAAGACGATTAAATTCGTGCAATATTCTTTGCGACAGAACTTTTTTTTATTGCAGTAAAAGCTTAAAATAATGTACGTACATAATATACATGGTTGCAAATATAGTGATAATAATCGTTCACAAACTGAATTCAGCAAGTTAGCTAGCATCTCAAGGTGTGAATGAATTATATTTCATAATAAAAATTGAAATTCAGGTATAAAAATCGTAGCCAGCATCTGTCATAGACCGATATTTTTTTCATGGTTACGGAAGCAATTGAGCACACCCACGGGCATTTATCAAGATTCTGCAAGATGACACGACGGACCATGAAATTAATAATATGTAACATAGAATTAATTTGCTGGAATTGGTCCTCTATAAAGCATATAATAGAATGAAGAATATTATACTCGTACACGGATATAACAATATTGTATGGTAAGGCTAATGGTTAAAAATGCAAAAAAAAATGTATATATTACGTGTGACAAAGAGAATCAAAGAGATATGCGTCGATTATTTAAAATTGATATATGTTGCTCTAAACTTTTCTGTTTTTTAAAAGCTGAAATACTGAGTATGGATGATGATGATAATGATATGAAGTACTTTTTGTTTCCTCTAACGAGGGCGTTAAGTAAAAAAAACGCGTTAATCTGTCTTTCCAGGTCACCATACCGTATTAAAGCATAATAGATTCTACATTAACTCACTACATAATCTCTCCTCCACTCCAGGCAAATAGGTTTTCGTTACAAAGTTAAGAACACAAAGCTTCAGGTATATCAGATAAAATTAGACTCTCTTTCGTGGAATGATTCCGATCTGATCATTTTGTATTGTTTTTATTTCCAGATACAGAATATTGTGTAAGTACAAAACTCGAAATATTATAATCGACACAAAACAGGGGGAATAAACAATATAAAGCAATCATTAATCACCATTGCTGGTTCATCAACGCCAAGTGTCTACACCTACATCATCTTCTTCCATTGTTCGCGTTTCATGACATGTTCATCAGAATCTCAACTTTAAGGAAGGTTGATGTGTTTTCTGTGGAATGACGGTGATATTTATCAGTATATCCTTTACACTTTCCCTCGTAAGTATCGAGATGCTCATTAGATTTGACGAGAAACTAGCTTCAGACCCATGAGCCATGTTGTATTTTTTATTAAAGTATTTTTGTTAAATTGGTAATATTTTATTATTTTCAGTATGGAATATTAACGATTATTTTACGGTTTTTTCAGCCCGCTATTTGTTATTTTGGTGAGTAACATTTATTTTGGTAGTGAGTGAATGTTCAGTCGATAGGGTCCCTACCTCACTCTTATACATTAATACTTTCATCATGAGAGCAATCGAATAAGTCAACATAATGTATTTGTGTACATAATATTTTCTTATAATATTATTAATATGAAGATTTTCATACTTCTATGACATTTCAACTTTCACAGTATCAGTATAACTAAATATTCCTAAAGCACATAAAAGAATATAAAAATGGGAGACTGGAATCCTTACGGAAGAAGGTCTTTCAAAGTATTTACAAGGTTGATCCCAGGTTGCAAAAAATCAACGCTCGGTTGAGTGTCCTTAGACGCTAGCTACACGAGCAGGATAGCCGCGACAGCACGTACCCCTTTCCGCCCACTTCAGCCGCCTACACGCACTTCAAGTAGGCGGATTATCACTGAGACAGTGCGTTGGCAACATTATAACCAAGTGGTTGACAATCTAATCGATGCAATATTATTTCTAAGTATACACCTTTCCCCTCAATTTAAAATACAGGTGCAGAATATAGGTAACATGAGGTAAATTAATATTCGAGAGATAAAATTTTAAATGTTTTGGAAGATCACATATTTGATTTGAGATTCTTAGTAAGATTAAGGTCACGCGATGATAAAGGTCGATATACTAATGCAATATTTTCATGTCGAGAGTCCTAATGATTTCTTCCTTCTTTAAGAGTTGGCTGTCATATATAAAGTATTTGACGAATCAAAAAGTTTATACAACTTAATATGTATGTGCGAGAGTATCAGATTTATTATTTAAGAAACGGTGGCGGAGTTGTATAAGGGTTCTTTATTAATAGAAGACGAGTGATCAAGCCGGATATTGATTTCAGAACAGCAGAGGAGCAAAAATAGCCAAATATTTGGGCAGAAAAGGTACGCTAAGAAACCGAATCATTATCATTCTAGGATAACAAGCAAATTTGAATGGGGTTATTTCTATTTTTTTTTTTATTTGTGAAGGAAGAAAGTTAATATCTAGATATAATGGATTTATTTTAATTGTAAAAGGTTGGCAAGGACCGGGCAAGGAGTTAATTTTATAATTTCTACGCAGTTCGCGTCGAGCGATAATAAAGTGCACTCACCAAGAACGCGCTTCGCGAGACTGATGCGAACGATCGCCTGCAAGGAGGCGTCGTCCTGCTCCAAGGGTGCCCACCAATGCACCGCTCCTGCGAAAATACACACATGCCATGAATATATATTGCAATATTTTTTTCGAATTTATTAAGTAATTGTGATATGTTCCGGAAACAGCTAAAATCACAATAAGATAAACTCGACCATAAATATTTTTATAGGAACGTACTACTTTAAGGTAAGTAATTATTTCCGAAAGTATAATATCGACTGTGGAAAGGAAAAGTAAGTAACCCACACAAAACAAATTTTACAGGAGGCACAAAAACGTTTATTCAATGATTTTGAGCCAAAGTCAAAAGATTACATAGGCACAACCTTGAAGTGCATAAAGACTAAAACTAGTTAGTGTCTCATTTACAAAATATGATATTATTTGATAAATCATTCAAGAACAATTGATAAAATTGGAAGCCTTTTTGTCCTGGTCGCAAATTTTACAGGTCATTTTTTTAAAAACTTAAAAGCTAAATTTAAGCACAAATTAGGCATTTTCTGCTTACATGCTTTTAATAGAACGTGTGTTAAGCTGCATACATTCTGATTACCGAATAAAAGTTATTTTGAAAAATTTGGAGTTACGTCCTTTTCCCTTTTCAATGTCAATATTTAAGACACATAAAAGAGGAGCTTTAAAGAATTCAAATATCAATGCTATGAGAACCAGAAAAATAGTTTGATAATGTTTTGGCGATAGAAAAAAGTTTCTACAAAATAATCAGTTTTGTTGATCGCTTTTACGGCTGTGTCGCCATTATCGATGAAAGTGTATTTATTAGTCTTCAAGTCAAGTTGACAGAACAGTCTATAATTATCGTCAAAATTATAAAAACATAATTCATTATTTATTCTTTACAACATATTCTCTTAGAAAGGATCATGGATCTACACAGTGTGAAGATATCCGCTCCAATAGCGGAATACACTCAAACCTGTTTTTGTGCGATTTTGAAGTTATGCGGTCTTTTTTTAATGCAATTTTTTTTTAAATATATTTTTGGGATCATATGAACGTATGTACATATGACTAATAT
>JAGVSQ010011085.1:0-12470 GCA_022683975.1 Rhyacophila evoluta
TAAGCAAATTTGTGGTCGTTTTGAAACTCGTGTTTTTAAGGTAGAGTTAAATCAATACATTTAGAGTGAAGGCGTCAACGTCAAATAAGCTTTTTTCTCTTAAATTTTTTCGTTTTCTAACATGATTTCTTGGAAATTCGTTTTTTCGTAAATAATGTTGGCCTACATTCTGGCGGGGATCTAGCTTTAATTTTTTCACAGCAACAAAATTTGGTATTTTGAGTTAGTGTTTGAGGATATTGAAAGAAAGTTAAAATAAATGCAAAGGTAATCCAAAATATTTTTGCAAAAGTTGTCACTAAACAAAATTTTAGTGACATGCATATGAATAATGAAAAGAACATTTAATTGTTTTCAATACTTTATCTTTGTTATTGTATGCCCATTTAGCAGAACTTGAACTGTTTATTATTATCCCAATTAGTTTTTTCAATATTGCTATTCATCGTCAAAAATGATGTGCAAAATTACCCTAATTCTCTCTACTCACGTTTTTTCATTAAACTGGTTTTTGTTGCATAGAATCTGAAAAAAAATTCGTGATGTATTTAGTCGACGAGAAACAATTTATAAATTTGACACAGGTATTTCCAGCATTGAAACACATTTTTATATAGTAGTCTCCCCGGTTAGCGTAGTTGGTGGCCTGCGCGCCTAGCAATCCGTGGAATGCGGGTTCGAATCCTCATCTGTTGTTGGATTTTAAAATCTTAAAATACAGTACTGGATGCCCATTGGGTTGAGTAATTGTCTGACAAACAATTCTCGTGAAAACTAATCTGTCAAGTCGTCTTCACATTGCGGAGATCCATGTACTCTACTTTCGGACTGGATTTTTCACAATGTGTAGATAGATCCATATGCTCCAATTAGGGAGCAAACATGGTATAAAAAAAATATAAAATATCCTAAATCAAGAAAAAGGCTTGTTTTGTTTATATGTAGATTTACAAATCGTCCTATAATTATTTATCAATCTAGTAATTATCAGAATAATTATACAGCATTTTCGTTTTTTTTAAACTAGTAATATTTTTTCCAAATTACTATTTTATTCGTTGATGGTTAAGAGGCTAATCTGCGTGTCTTGTGCCGGTGGTTACTCGTTTGAGTCCCAAAGTAACTGTATTTATACAAATCTAAAAAATAAAAGACAGGATAAATAATATATGTACTGTGTAATTGAAACTACGTCTTAATTGAGTTGCACAGATGATCTACCGGTAATCATGTGTGGAGTTTTTTTTATTTGTATTTTATTTCACGCGGCGGTTTCGTCTTTGTGATGTTAATGGACAATATAAGAGAGCGATTTGGCCATATGCCGTCGCTGCTTCCAAATTTCAATGGCTTGTTTTGGCGTATAAATTTGCTCATTTCAGTAAATTCTTTTTGAGCTCCGCGTCAAATATTTTCATCGACACTACGGTTGTTGAATTTAAACAGGCAGTTAAGCGGGGAAAAAAATGTATAAAAATCAATTCATCGGCGTCGGAGATTTCTTAAATAAAGTGTTCCAGACGTACGTACTACTCGAGATATTTTCAAATCCACGAATCACATACATGCTGAAAAAAACCGATATAAAGTAAAATAAGATATTTTATTCAAAAAAAAAACCGACTACCGATTTTAGCTATTTATATTTTCCGATAAATTCTTAATGATTTGAAATTGCTTACTGTTGAAATGGCAACATTAAGATTTATACAAACGTTTTCTGGGAATACTCAATTAATTCGTCTACATTTTTACATTAATATTTTTAAATTCTAATTTATTTACAACTGGTAAACTTCCATATGTGAGATCACTGAGATACTGAGACTGACTTCCAGAATACAAAAAAAAAATGTTGATTAATATTTCAGTTAAGCTATTAGCTTATTTAAATGAAGCTTTTGAACTCCTTCAAGTGATAGACAGCGACAATCATATTGCTTTTATTATTAACAACGAAAAATGCCGAAATAATGTCCGTTTTGCATCTAGGTAGCTAGATGTATAGCAGTCGAAAGATTAAACAAAACAATAATATTAAGAATTTTAACTAATAAATTTTAATTAACTTTCACCTGGTCTCATGTTTACCTTAATATATTGTACAAATTTTACTGGTCAAATCACAAATTAACGTAATTGAATACTTCCCAAGTGCTAACACACGTGGTAAATTAAGCTTAAACGAGCTAACCAGAGTTGCTATCGTTAATAAAAGCTTTTGAAGGAAAATCTAAAAAGTTTATAACACCATTTTCCAGGAAAATGTATAGAATTGGAGTACAAAGAAAATCACAGTATTAAAGACAGTGAAGATAAAGTTTATATCTCTTTTACATAACTTTACAAATTACTTCATATTCATCTGAGTAATATTTATGAAGTTTATATAAATAAATGTATAAGAAGAGTATTATATATTACATTAAGCCGTGAGGAAATCAGTGTGCCAAATAAATAAATGATTTGCAACAAGGAGGAATTAATCTTTACAGTGGTTAAAAAACTAACTAATTTTAATTATAATACCGCAGATGAAAAAGTTTTGTTAATGACTATTTTTTGTAGCACTCTATCACGGTGGATAACGAAATAGATATTGACAACAATTCATATCTAAATTTAAAAAAAAATCATATATTTGTTAGGAGGAGAATGGGTTACTGGTATGACCTGGTAAGGCGTGAAGAATAGGAAGAATTCACTACATTGGGTTACTATCTTTATTCTAGGAGGTGACATGGAGTCAGAAGAGATAAACAATAGTATATTAAATGAATGATAACTTAATTAAAGAACGATTAATATAAAACAAATAATATGATTCAAAAACTTTTTGTATAAAGGCGCCTCTTAGCCATGGCGGGGCACTGTATATTCTTTCTAACATAAAAGTAATAGTAATGAATTAATTATGTGGATACCCAGTCAACAGGCTATAAGTTGTAAAGCTCGACATTATAAATTTAAAAGACATAAATGAAATTAATAATGTATTTACTTATATGAGGAAAATATTTTTGAATTCAACATTTTAATTAACATGAAAAGGATTAGTATTATATGTATGCGCAAGTCTAAAACATAAAACAAACACGACGTGTGTTCACTTTGTGAATATTTAATTCATTAATTTTGGAAGTTTTTAGAAGGAGTAAGTTAAATTTGAGAAATTGCCTTAATATTATATGTAAATAATATAAATTGGAATAACACGGTTTGACGGATGAGTTTTGATACGTAAGAGCTTTGGGAATTTCAAAAGCTTGAAATGACTTTATATTTGTTCGTGTTAAAAATTGGAAGCTTTATTCGAGGCGCTTTTAATAGAATCATTAAAAAACAACACAGTAGCTTTTGATAATTAACTCTGCCATTTTTTAGTATATATTATCATAAAAAATGGACTGAAAATAACTATCACTGACAATATCACATTTGTAAATATAAATGATTGAAAACAGCGATCTATATTATAATTGCTATTAGTGGGTTCTTCTCAAGAATTCTCGTCATTTTTGAATCCCCAAAACGGGGGAAAATTCGGCCATTTCAATTTCGTTTGCTCTTCCAGTCTCTTAAGCAATATTCATTTAAAATTTTTGGTTAACCGGGAACGAAAATTATCCGGGAATCGGTACTCTTCGTTGAAATAATAAACTATGAAACATTGAAGGTTTCTTGTCACGATGATGGAATACCGCATCGTACCGTAAGAATTTCTTGTAATGTAGACAAACGTTGTGTAAAGGGATGGTAAAATGAGGGTGGTATTTAATACAATCTGATGAATAAACTAGTATATTGATGTTAATACTATCATTCGATAGTCTCTAGGAGCAACAGCATATCAATAAGCTACCATAATATTAGCTGATTACAGATAAAGATTTATGGCGTGAATGATAAGAGTGCGACAGAAGACTTTCACGCAGCAATTGGATCAAGCCATGTTATTGATAACGACCATATAAATGACCCCTAGGTAAATTTCACTTACCATTTATTCTTCCTGAATATATTGATTCGTAATTTAGATGCACGAACTGGTATTTCAATTTACTGACCTGTAACAAAAAAAAAAACACATAATTAGACATTTCATTAAAAATATTTAAATTATATTACAATATATGACACAATCCTATGATTTGTAATTATGTGTGTGTTAACTTATAAAGCTTTTTTTAATAAATAAGTTTAAAACGAACTTACAACTGTAACCAAAAACACAGATAAAATCAAAGCTTTTGAAATTTTGAATTTGGAAGTGATCATATTTCAAATGAATTATTTTTAATGAACCATTCCAAATTATACTGTCATCATAGTAATTACATGAAAAAAATATTATAGTTTTATCTTAATCATAATAATATTTATTACAACAAATTTGTCTCCGCATCGTAAATTAGATCAGTACGCTCAAAGAAGAATATGGCTCCAAGATGTTAATGATAAATTACTAAAACTATCTCAGAGATGGGCAACAATTTTGTTTCATAACAACAAATCGCAAATAACATTAGGTACATTACAATATTACATTGTTTTATTGTTTTGAAATTAATATCAAATTATATTCAGAACCATCCATCGGCAGTAGAAATTAGTTCTCTTTTGAAAACGTCATATAAGTAAACGGAAATTTCAGAATTTCATTTACCCCATTTCATAACGCCTTATTTATTATTGATTAAATATTATCGTTCCAAATGTAAAATAGATAGATCTCTGCAGTACATTTGTTATCGACAAATATTGGTTTTCAGTCCATTGAAAAACAATACCATTATAATATAATTTAATATGTTCGTATTTCTCTATCATGCAACGCATAATCTGGAAACGGATTACCAGCACTTCCTGTCAGTATATAAAATAGCACATTCATTACATTCATGTTAATAATAACAGTCAACAGAATAACTTTAATGCCATTTGAACTAGCTTTGTCTGTAATAAAAGAGATGAAAACCAAGCTGAAGAAGATGTTCGATCCACCAAATAATACGGAATATATCGCCACATCAATGCGACAGCAGAACAACCGGCCAAAAAACGTGCTTTGAAAAGTTATACATGTAATTTTAGGCAACAGAAAAAAAATAAAAATCAAGAATTTTTGTAATAGTATGATACAGTAATCATTAATTGTAAAAATTGAATTTAAATGGATATTTAACTTACTTTGAAAATATTCATATTATTAATTTAACACCAAGACTTTATAAACACTTTGTTTTATTATTGCACATATTAACTCTCCCGTATTTTTTTCCTTAAAGCAATAAATAATACTGTTTGCAAATGGATGTAACAAAAACTATTCAAAATTTTGCAAAACACGAAACAGCCATTATTCATTGAACTAAGACTTTTAGATTGTCCTAGCGTTGCATTGCTTCAGCGATTTCTTTTAAAAACCAAATATTTTATTATAGTTCGGTGAACAGTTGTTCAGGATCCCTGAAAAAGAATCTCACAGTTTCGCTAGAGAACTTTAATGACCGCTGCGACACATGCCACACACATGAAAGCTTTTCAAATTCACAGAAAAGTGTCTACGATAGTTCCAAGGATTCATTATTTAGTTGCAACAGAGATACTGCTGAAAATTAAACAAAACATTCCCCGAGCTTGCAAATTGCTAAGACGTGGAAAATCAAATTACAAAGCATAGATTCTGAATGCTTATAATGATTGATCTTCTACTTCTGACACGTGGTTATTATTTAAGTTTATGACCTATCTTTATTAGTTTTACAGCATTCGACTACACTAGTCTTTTATGCACAATTATTTTATGCATTAAATTTTATTTTTATTGATAGATGAACGTATAATATTTTACGAACGGACTATAATAATGTGTTTTGATTTAAAGATGGAGCAAGAAGGATTATAAGTGAAGCTCGTTTATTAAAGTAAAATATAAAATTAACAAGAAACGATCAAAGAGTATTTTAATGATTGGAAGCTGGCGATTGAGAAAAGTGTCCTCCGTAATAGGCATCTTTTATGAAAGTAATCTTCTAATTTCAATGCCAAGAATGACTGAAACTATTGTATACACTATACAAGAGAAAAATAGGATATACTATTACGAGGCCGCGAGGAGGATAGCAAAGCGACCGTGACAAAGATGCAAAATAGCTATGAACAGGTGAGCGAGCAAGCAAGGAAATCTGGTAGCGCGTCAGTTACAGCACTCGCTCAATTGCTCACTCACAAATTTATAGCTGTCTTGCATCTCTGTTACCGTGGTTTTATCGCCGTCGCTCTGTCACCGCGACATCTATCGTGCCCGCGGCCTAATAGAATTTAAAAAATACATAATGGCGTGGGACTTCATAACTATGTAAAACAAATAAAATAAAACAGTGACAAAATAGCTAACGCTTATTGTACGTGTTCCACAAAAAAAAACGCTTCAAAAAAATATGGTAAAAAATTACCGTATGCTGCCTCTACTTACTCCATGGTTTTATGATTTATTTATAAAATATATGACAGTATGTTTGAATATATTTTACATTTAATTATGGACGGTTTTTTACTCAGTGACCAACTGTTTAGTTTCGATGGAATAAAAAACTTAGATATTTATCCCTAAAATCGAATGGACCCCGATTACATTATAACGTATATTCGTGGTAATGTATTAAGTATTTTAAAAAAATAATATTTCAATCTTATATTAAAAATGTAATGTAACATTTACAATATTTGCATGTCTAATATTTGAGAGGAAACTTCTCAAACAAAGGCTTGTTCTGCAACATTCTTTACCATTTTATTTCAGTGTAACAAGTAACAACTCAGTTTTATTGCTGAAGAATTTATGTACATGTATATATATGACTACTAAAAGTATAACGTAATAATACTAATAAAAACTTGAAAAGACTATGAAAAAAGCACATCTGCAGCCAGGCATAATCTTGCTAGTGATTTGAAACCAGACGTTTTTACGTTTACTAATGATAATTATGCATATTATCTCGAGTACTTCGGTGTCTCGCTTTCTGTAAAGCAACTTAACTTTAAAAGTTTAATGTTGTTTTTTATGTATCTAAGTTATCACCATAAACCGGACATGGACGGCTAAAACGGTATTTAGAAGCGTCTCAACACAAGACACAAATCAAATATATTAGACCATTTTCATCTTCATTAAATTAAAAAAAAAACTATTTGTGAAATAACATATAGCTGTATATTGTGTTTAAATAATGGTGATTTTTTACCATGTTCGCTTCGAAAGTGGATTACATATTGACAGTGGAAAGAAAAAAGGACGTAACCCACGCAAAGCAAATTTTTTAGGAGGCACAAAAAAGTCTATTTGGTGATTTCTAAAAGTGATTTTAGGCTAAGGTCAAAATATGCAATACATACGTGCTTTAAAAGCACGACGACTTAAACATGTTATATTTAGCAATTTAGCAGAACTGCTTTTTCCTGGTCGCAAATTTGACAAATCATCCTTTTTTCAAACATAAAAGCTAAATTTAATATAGATACTAATTCGGCATTTTCAACATACTTTATTTTGATAGAAAGTGTACTAAGTTGTATATCTGTGAGACTATCGAAAAGACTAAGGGTTACTCCCTTTTTCCTTTCCACAGTCGAATTATTATATATGGATCTCTATAGTGCGAGGGCATATGTCCTAATAGAGAATCGGTTGCTCAACAGTTACTTAATCAAATGGGCAGTCCTGCTTTATTTCGCAGATTTATTTTTAATACAGCAGATGTGGGAATCGAACCCGTGCTCCCCGGATGCGAGGCACGCAAGAGTCTTGACTACCGGGAAGACATAAAATATTAAATATTACACTGAAAAATATACTAAAAATTTAGCAGAAAATTCTCAAACATAATATATAATGAAAACTAAAACAATGTTATTTGAATTATTTTAAATCTTTTGACTGATTTTCTAAATTTAAAATTCTGACGAGAATTCTAGAAAAAATGTACTTTATTAATCAAACTGTTTTCCTAATTTTTTTGCATGTTAAAAAACAAAGAGGCGTAACAACTTTTGTTAGCATTTCTCACTGTTATCATAATAAACATAACACAATATATGGTTGCTTAGCATTTAAAGTTTTAAAGTGAAGCTGAAACAAAAAAGTTTTTGTCAAAGAGTTATATATATTAATTATTCAGCTCTAGTACTCGTAAACTATTGCTTGTATGATGGACAAGTGAGATTGTTAGAATATATTTGTATTACGATTTTAGAATATTTGAAAACATCAAAGAGTTGGGCAAAAAGTGATATTTAATTTTCCTGTCAGTTCCGATTGGAAATAAAATTACCCATTTTCCCAACAAAATTCGTACCACATATTAATATCGTAAGTAGATTTTATTAAAAGAAAATTTCTCATAGGTAATACAGCGAAGTTCTCCATAATGTATATTTAATGTATGGTTCGTGATGTTTGTTTCACGAAGTATCCGTGACAAATTTTGTATGATTGAAGGAAACCGAAAAAGCATATTATAATAAAACTAATATCGCTTATGAAAAATATACAGCAACTTTAATTTGGAAACCAACAATATTAAATTTGTTATGCCTGATTAAAACTATAAAGATGGAGTGAATTTATGGAGGTTAATTTGATTTCTTCATGCTTTTTTAAAGTGCTATGATATGACTCCACGGTAGCGTAGAGGTTAATGTGTATTCCTAGCTATTTGGGGAATCCAAGCTAGAGTCCCTCATCTGGCTATTTTTTAAGCACACGAAAGTGCAGAACTGGATTGCGTTGAACAATTGTCTGACAAGCAATTCTCGTGAAAAAATATCTGTAAAGAACTGCTTTGACATTGCGGAGTTCCATATACTCCACTTTCATACACTGAGTAGATTTATATGCTACACTTTCAGAGCAAACTAATGGTTTAAAAAAACATTAACAATAATAAAGATATACTATCAAAATACATAGACTGGATTAGTAACATTAAATTAATTAGTAAATTAGTAATTGATAGATGAAAAATTGGGTTGATAACGTAGAAACTGCATGTCAGCACCGCTCTACAGCTGTGAATCATTGCACCCAGTAAAGGTCCAAAGTAACTCCGTACTAAGCTTTGAGAAAAGATGTCTGCAGCGGATTCTGGTGAAACGGTGATATGACTTTGTTCACAATAAAGAGATAAACGAACGGGCCATGCAGGTTCTTCTTAGTGAACGAGTAAAGCTGCAACGCTGAATATATATTGCAGATGCCTCGAGAGAGTTTTAACCTGAACTACCTATTCTTCAAGCCGACTAAATTTCAGTATCCTAGAAGATAGCTAAGTAATTAATATCTAAAGAATGTATTCGGCGGAGCTACGGGATGCGAAGATACAGTAAGAATGCAATGATACTGGAGGCTGATAGGGATTATTAGAGGCAGCATATGATGTCCATATGCTCCACTTACATAGGGTATATGGAAGAATAAAAAGATAAACATTATGGGAGTGCTGTTACGATTTTTTCATTTTTTAAATGCGTATACAGTAGATCTATGAAGTCGGCATCCGTGAGTAAGAATAAAGTTCAATTCCCAAGAAACACAAAATAATAAAAAAACAAAAAAAAGCTCATAATCGACTAAATTGGACGGACGGAAGGCAAAGTAAGGTCGTTTGTCACGATATCATCTGTCTTGCGTAGCGAGTGAGAAATCTAAAACTCATCATAAACAGGTCGCTTTGGAAAAAAAACGACATAATTTGTTTCTGAACACTGCCCACTACTTTGAAAAGACCATGTTACTAAAAAACATAATTGAAGTATTGTGTACAACGCGTGTTTATTTTATTTTTTATGTTTTACGTGTTAATATTCCCATCATTAATGTTATTATGAGCCTTATAATTTACATTGTATGAATATAAGTAATGTTGACAAAACAAAGGATTTTATTATAATAATTGTGTGTTTTCCTGTCATAAACTCTGTTTTCGGTGACGTATAATGTATATTACATCTATAAATATTGTAATGTATTCACTACTTTTCTCGTATACGCGCACATGATTACGTCATGTATTTTTAGCCATGTACGCGTGGAAAATTAGCCTTACGTATATCCACAATGTGAAGTTATTATCAACACATCGTTTTTCACGAAAATGAGACAGTAGCCCAATAAATGCAGCCTCGTGTCCTTCATTTTTATAGAATGATCAAGCAGTTTCAGGGTTTAAGCACGTGAGCTAAGCAACTGAAGATTTTAATTAATCACTTAATCATCAAGAGAAACAATATAATTCATTAAATCAGTGATATTTTCATTTGCGACGTATAATCCCTAAAGTTATATTTTTTTCCTGCGTTGAGCAAATACACACTATATGTAAAGAGCTCCATTTAAGATAAACAAAAGCTTGTTTTTTAATTGATGTAATTTTTATCTCGTACTTGCAGATATTACTAAGGGAGACACGAACAGAAATAAATTTTCAGTAACTATGTTGTATATTTTAATACCTCCCCTGTTAGCGTAGTTGGAAGCGTGCGCGCCTGATAATCCGGGGAATGCGGGTTCGATTCCCCGTCTGTCGAATTTATGAAATCCAAAAATGCAGAGCTATGCCCATTAGGCTGAGAAATTCTCGTGAAAAATAATATTTCAAGACGTCTTCACATTGAGTAGATCCATATGCTCTACTTTCGGAGTGGATATCTTCACACTGTATATATCCATATGCTCCACTTAAGGAGTGAACATGGCATAAAAAATATTTTATATGTATAGGGTATGTAAATATAAATTATTCACTTTGTAATACATACAATTGGACATCTGCACATACTAAGCAGCGCAAAAATATATAGAAAATGACGAAATAAAAATATACAATTGAAGATATTTCTTGGCAGAAAGTGAAAAGAATTTATATTATATTCTATGAAAGAGAACTTTTAATAAATATTAATTTGTATCATTTTTGTCAGAAACCGAACAGCATTTAATCATAATAAATATTTCAAGAAAATTTCCACGAAACTATTGGAAAAAGTGTCTATAATAAGTTATTTTGTTTTAAGCCATGAAGTATGTTTGGGGGGAAACAAATAATTACCAACTTTCGCAATAAGATATTGTTTATATTTCTATACTGTATCGCTTTTCTACTCAAACAAATTTATTATAGTATCGGAAGTTTGGCATCTATTTTTGGAAAGCTCCCGTTTTCTTATAATCGTTTAGATAAAGAGCTTATAAAAGTTGTGCTAAAAAATATGTACTCCAAAAAATACACTTCGTCTAGCTACGAAATAAAATATCAAAAGTGAAATTGTACCAAGTTATTTTCATAAAACAATTATTTTAAGTAATAATTCTATGTTTAAATTATTAATTGACAATTATTTTTCAGCGAAAGAATGATATAATTTTTTGCACCATGACTTAATATAGATTTTAATATTTTCTTTAATAATAAATCATTTTCCCGTTCACTCTGAAAGTCGAGGATTGAAATTTCAACAGTTTAGATGTGACAATTCTATTTTTTTATACCATGTTCGATCCCAAAATGGAGCATATGAATCTTCACAGTATGAAGATATCCACTCCGAAAGAGGAGTATATGGATCTCGGCAATGTGAAGACAGATTATCTTTCACGAGAATTGTTTGTCAGACAAGTTCACCCCCATGGGCATCCACTCCTGCATTTTCAGGTTTTTAAAATCCGACAGATGGAGATTCGAACCCGCATTCTCCGGATTCCTAAGCGCGCACGCTATCAACTTCGCCATCGGGGAGAAAATTCTATAGATGCTCTATTTCTTCGCATTGTGAACACAAATTTTGACAGACTTTTGTCTAGAATTGGTAGTCACCCAATCGATCAACGCATTAGAAATCCAATCATACATCTTTGATTTGTTAAATCCAGCAGCTGTGGAATTAGATCCCGTAACATCAAGCTCTTGGGAGACATTAAAGTATCAAAAAATTCCAATACTAAACGGTTCGTTTAAAAATTAAGACATAAAATTTCGACTTTTTTATTACCGATGTTGTATTGCATATAAACAAAAATTCTTCAAAAGCTCTACAAATCTTAATGCATGCCGGTACCATAACTCAATAAAATCTTCAAAAATGTTAAAAAATAATTACAATGCAATCTTTTTTGATTTATAATAATAACAGGGAGACGTGTATACGAGGCGCGCTTTCTAGAAGGAACGGATGCCTTTGGTTCCTTCGCTTACATATTAGCCCTATATAATTTAGCGTTTTGGAGAGGACCCTAATAGCTGCGCGCCTTGTACAATCAACTAACGTGGACACCGATTATCTCCAATTCAACACAATCATATCTTACTGGCACCCGGATACTTTTAGACATTTTAAGTATATTGTTTACAAACAAATATCTAACATAAAAGCTGTGAAGTATAATACCCGTGTGTTAGTTTAATAATCTA
>JAGVSQ010011086.1:0-12470 GCA_022683975.1 Rhyacophila evoluta
TATATATATATACAGAAGGAAGAAGAGAGTGTCTACCAAGTAAGTTAGACAAACCTTATTGTACCAATGTATATACTAGTATCCATCTAAACTCATTCTCGCATAAGTGACAGATATCAATACCTGAGGCAATCTCTTTAAACATCACCATTGCTTTCCAGATTGGCATGATTACTGGCAGGATATTTCTGCATCTAGGAATAAAAACAGCTGATGTTCTCGATTTCTTATGTAGTTATGAGTGACGTACAGACCAATATTAGCCAGACCGGCAGAATTATAAATTAGATCACGAATAAGTCTGAAAAATTCGTCGCCAATACATATTCCTTCTCAGTTTTAAGCTATAATAAGAAAGCTTGCCCAAAATGAAGGCAGTTGAATAAAGCCACGGATACTATCCATATACCTGCAAGTAGAGAAGTCTCAGAAATTTCTTCTAAGCCCTCCACCATAAGGTCGTATTTCAATATAATATTTACCTCGATGGCCGAGTGGTTAAGGGCACGCATTTACGAAAAGATCGAATCCGAAAATCTACAATTGTGAACAACTGTAACACTTCGACTAATATATATGTAGATGTAAAACATGAATGCCGTTTGGCTGGTGAATGGTAGTCGTCAAAAATAATCTTTCAAAATAAATCTTCGAGCGGAAAAAATAAAATACATCGTCAGAGAAATAATTCAGCTCACAGTTTAATTTCTATATTAATTATTACCGAAAATAAAAAGTTTTGATTCAGAGTCTTAGTAATTATTATACCATTTATCAATCAATGATTGATTTATTGCTTTTTTTATGACATGTCTTGTTTATGAATTTGTAATCTTTCCGTTTTAAATTACAAGTTACGTCAATAAAATGTTTAATTGTATGCCATTTTTGGTAAATGATCGACACCATATGAACTAACCAGTCTTACGCCTGTCCTAAAGGAATTTGTTGCAATAATACTACAGAGATTCCCAAACTTAATAGATTCATCACCTATTTTTTCAATATCATTCTCTACAACTATTTCTTCGAATAGTCTATTTAACGAGTCTCGTTTCACGCGGTAAATACGTTCCATAGATAAACTTATATTTAAAAAATCGCACAAAACAGTCTTCAGTCATCATAAAATATCATAAAATCAAACAGATGAAATAAAAATAACATAACAATAATGAAATATGTATGCCTATAAATTGTTTCTTAAAACTCTTAGTATAGATATTTTACCATTTTCACTCTGAAAGTGGAGCATATCGACTGTGGAAAGGAAAAAGGACGTAACCTACACTGAAATTTTTTTACAAGAGGCAACAAAACGTTTATTTTATGATTTTGAGCCACAGTCAAAAAATTTCATAGGCACAACCTTGAACTGCATGAACACTAAAACTATTCTTTTATTTTCTCAATATGATATTAATTCAATGAGTTATTTAAAAAAAAAACAATTAAATTGACTAGGTGGAAGCCCTGTTCCTGGTTTCTAATTTCACAGACCATCCTTTTGTCAAATTTAAAAGCAAAATTTAGGCACTAATCCCGGTATTTTCAGTTTATATGCTTTTGATATAACGCTAAGTTGTATTCATTCTGATTATTTTTCATGAGAACTGTTTTTAAAGACAATTGCTCAATCAAATAAGCATCTATTACTAAATTTTTGGATTGCAAAGCGCACACGCTAATCTTTACATTACCGGGGAGACATATAAATTAGGTTTGTTTTTGACTTGATTCATATGATTTCATTATTCATGTGAATTATCCGGGCTATTTTATAGAATGTATTGCCATTTTCAAAGTGGTGAGACAATACTTTCGTCGCTAAAAAACAGTCCGTACATTATATTGCCATGCCAAAGATAATGATTCTTTATGAAGAGAATAAGCGTTATCTTCATTCTCACTTTGAGCCGATGTTATTTGGTTTTACGATTTTAATTTAACACAAATTTCGCATAGTTCATAGTATATAGATATACAATTCTTTAGATCACATTAGAAATCGAAGGCTCGTTTATAATTTGTATCATTAACATGAAAATAATTTTTCAATTTATTTCAAAATTTGTTGAAACCCACATATATACATTATCACATGACGCCAGTATTAACAGAGTTTATAGTGATGAGATTTATAATAAAATAAGAGATTAAGTAATTTGATTACTGTTATAAACGTACGTGATGTTACCAGGGCAAAATAAGATAGTATAAAACATGCCTACCATAAACAATTTCCCAATCGTTTATGGCTTATTTCGTATAGCGATCACGCGGATCACACATTTCGCCCAATCTCGTTAATAATTATTGTACGCCCGGTGACTGTTTTTCGAAAATCTTTTGATAAAAATTATTATGCATGAGATGCTCGCAAAAATGAATTGACTTGTGCAGGGCAGCATTAAATTAAAATTTATAATAAAAAGTATTATTTTATAATTTAGATAATAGGGGTGCTCTAAAGTGTGTGTATATGTCTTACCCGTATCCAAATGCGAGTTAAATAATCTTGATTCAATCAAGCAGTCTCTCAATAGGTAACATTACTTGTTTCGGAACCGGAACCGGATATTGCCGGTTAAATCTTTATAGCTATTTAATGGATTTTAAAAATCAAATTATATTTTAAGATAAAATACAGAGCGGAAGCAAGATTGATTGTACAGTTGTTTGACTACTCTAGTCGAAATAAGTCTTTACAATGCGGAAACCCTTATAACTATTTTTTGAGTGATCATCTCCACGCTCCTTAAATCAATATGCTCCTATTTTGGAGAGAAAACGGTAAAAACATGTTATGATATTCACATTATTTCTTCCGCTGACAATTATTTTTCGAAATCATACAAAAATAACAGCTGTATATTCAATATGCCTAACACGTTTTTTAGCATATTTTAGTTCGTGTTTAATATAAAAATCTTTGCATTCATCATTATTTCTATTTTTTATTCAGCGTGATTTTTTAATTATTCAATATTCATTAAAAAATAATAAATCATTTGGATTTTATATTAGTGTGGTTGTAATATCAAAATGAAAATAGTTGAAATAGTTTTTCTGGAGAATGGCACATTTAAAACAAGGTTCCACACACAATGCCACATTAAATTTTTGCATACATGCCTCGATTATCATCGTATTTTTTGTCTTTTACATACAACATATATTTTGTTGCTCTGTCAAAAAATTAAAAAAGAATATTGTAACAAGACGTATGTATAACCAGAACAAACAATTTTAAGCTCATATACCCGTCAATTTATCATTCATAAAAACACGCAAATAAAAAACAAAATCGCTCCCTCGAAAGAAATCAGGCACTACTTATCAAAAATAATAAATGAAACACTGTGCTCGCTCGAAACAATTTACTGGGAAGTCCCGACACGCGTCGCCTGAGAGGTAATACGATGATCCTGAATATCATGTAATAAACTTCGAACTCAACGCTTACTAAAATTACTGATTTCGATTAATATATCGGTATATGCGATAGGGTAAAAAAATTTCAACTTTTCAATAGGTAGAAGCACACTTGTGTGTAAAATAAAAATCGAAATTCATTTCTGATGGACTCATGCGACGTTGAGAATAATTGGCAAGTTAACTCGTCCGTGGGACGTAAAGCGTTAAACCATTTGACTGCTAGGCCACTATATGAACACCAAGAACGATTGTATTTGCATCTAGTTTTTTTTTTTTAATTTATGTATGTTTATCAATGTAGCACCAAAAGGATAAAACCTGTAAAAATGTGATCGATTGCATCAATTCAATTATTGGATATGATATTAATTTAAATGATAATATAAGAGCAATAATAAGTAAGAATTAAGTGAAGGTTTCAATAATAAACACGTAAAGATTTTGGTTTGAATTATAGATATTTTGAATAATTTACTTCCAGTCCGTCCCGTTGATCATAACGATAAATCAATCACTGATTTGCGAATAAAAATAAAAATCCAGCGGTACTCACGCGGCGATCTCGCCTGTCCCGTAAAGTGTCGGGAATATGCATTTTTTAGCGATGATTTACAAAAAAGTAAAATAAAAAATAATGGCCCGCGGTCCGTATAAGGACCGAGAAAGTGTTCGATGATGTGGTACTCGGTAATATAATTAGTATCGAAATTAAATTCTCGTCAATACAAATTTAAAACGTATTGCTTCATATCAGGAGATATTTCTTTATAGCCCATCATGTACGTAATAAGTAATTATTGCTACGACTTAAAAGGGAGTTTTTTACTTCTCAATAAGGCGAAGAATAAATGTGATAACCGGCATACTTAGTTCAAATCGTAACATATTGTTTTTTTAAGTCACTCTATTTGCTGTATTATAGTAAAGAATAGCCCAGAATGAACTGAGGTTTTTGTCGCAATTTTTTGCGAAAACATCAGAGTAGATAGACACTTTTGTTTGCTGTGATTAGTTAAGTTTTGAGGTTGAATTGTGTAAAGATACAAAATCAACCAACGCTAGAAATTGTAAAAAATCATTTAAAAATAGTGAATCACTTAGATCATTCAATTTAATTCAATACTAAATTATTTTGTGATATCATTTACATAATATTATAACTTGCTTATAATGTATTGCAATTGTAGGTTCATATTCTTTTTACTAATAATTTTTTTATTACGTATTAAAATTGTATATGACGTAAATAATAGGTTGTGTTTGACCATTTTTTACCACGGCTGGTCCAAAAGTGGAGCATATGGATCTACGTATGAAGGTATCCACTCCAAATGATGAGTATATCGTTCTCCACAAATGTTAAAACATGTCTTGACAGATTATTTTTCACGAGAATCAGTTGACGTACAATAGTTTTTCAACACAGTAGGCACCCAGTTCTGCATTTTTAGGTGTGATAGATGTGGGAATCGAACCCGCATTTCCCGGAATACTCACAAGCTAACTTCTAGGGGTATTTAGCCACATATTTATTTTTAACTATTAAATTTATATTCGGTCATATTTTCAGGTGTGCTTATCAATTATATAAATTTGAATATAATCATATTTTTTTAATACTATGCCTATTCTGAAAGTGGAGCATAATGATCTTATCAGTATGAATAATACACTCCTTAAATGGAGTATTGAATGAATCTCTACATTATTAAGACATTTGTTAATAGGTATTTAAATAATAATTGATTGTCAGCTAATTGCTCAACGTATTAGGCATTCAGTCCTATATCTCCGGGTGATTTAAAATTTAGCAGTTGAGGGAATCAAATCTGCAGTCCCAAGCTCTAAAGCGCACGCATTAATTTTTAGACTAACGGAAATTTTAATGAATTTATCCAAAAAAAACTGAATAAATAAACGCTAAAAGAATCCAGTAGAAATGTATTTGCAATGCATATAATAATAACATCGTATGCGACAATTCTCGCCAAAGTACAAAAAAAAATCACACCAAAAGATTGCTGGCCTTGCATCAGATATTTATCGGTAATTTTGACATGACTTATAACTCTCATAATCCAAGTTATTTTGTATTTATTATACGTTATTAACTTTAAGCTCCATAAATTGCATCAATCAAAATAAATGATAGATACATTGTATAATAAACAACGATTGCCATGGAAACCATATTATTACCAAAAACATAACATATTATTGTGAAGAGGTTACACACATGAGATGTGATTTATTCTGTTTTGATTAAGTGGTGAATAGCATCTCTTGGAGCCAGTAAAATGATGGATAACCAAAGGAATGTTCCATACTCTACAATATAGCGCAAGGGCTTTTTTCTTTTCATGTAAAGACTAAACGTTTCCGTATTTAATACAGTAGAGCTTTTAACGTATAGATAGAAAACGTTATTTTTAAATATAAAGCAAAAATGGCTTTATACGATTTACGAAGATACAGGAAAATTAGTAGCAATTGGCGGATATCTGACTCTCGAGAAATAAAAATATTAAAGCATGTCTTCACATTACGAAGATCTATAAACTACGTTTCTGAAGTGGATGTCCATACAATATGGAGATACATTTTATAGAGATATAGCACTGTAATCGTTAAACTATATCGATGTTCTATCATTTCCTTCTAGTTTCATGCTTCAAATATCGAAACATTTAATTACACTGGACTCTTTTTTTTTACACGGTGGTTATGTTCCACGGATTATCGTGTAAAAAAGTGTACTAAAATGAAAAATAATGGTGGATAGGTTTCGTTGTATTAAAATTAATGGATACCACAAAATTAAATTCGTTATCTTTTATTTTATTAAAGAATAAATACTTAAAAAATGTAACAAAGGTTATGTATTCACTATCAGATAATAGACAAGGTCGTTTACGCATTTTTGGCACAACATCGCTTTCATCTCTTGGGATATCCGCAGGCTGTGTAATATTTTTCTTCAAATTTTATCAAGGTAAGTAGTACCGTGTTATTTAGAAACCTTGTAAAAAACGCGACAAGCCAAAATTTTGCCAAAGTTTCTTTTTACGGCTGTTTGGATATTCTTGATAAAAAAAACTATCAAATAGGCTTAGTGGTAACCGCATGATCTTTAACTTAAGATATCGCAGATATAATAGATATCTACTTAAAATATATGTCGATCACTTGATGATTATTAAATTTACAAACATATTAAATTTTAATTATTGTATAAAAATAAACATCCTTCCGCGCAGGGCTAATCTCCAATATTTTATTCTTAAGTAAATGATTTAGTTAAAGACATTTAACATATTATAAATTTAAAATCAGATTATTTATTTGATAATAATGAATGAATAAATAAAACAAATGTTATGGTAGATATTGTTGATTTTGCGAAAAGTAAAATTCAGATGAATTTCTGGATATTGGAACGGATATTTGATTGTCGAGATGTCGTATAAACTCTGATTGATTTATATTTTATTTATATCCACGTTAATGGCATTTATTAAGTTGAAATATTATGGCAGTTGGCAATGCCGTAAAATTTGAAGACCGTCAGCGAATTTTCCATTTTATTGAGCTTTTGTGTCCACGCAGTGATAAAGAGTGTACGTATAATTTTATCACTCTCTTCAGGGGTGAACTGTTTTTTTATTTATTTATGGTTATTTATCAATTACATAATTTACGGCTTAAGACAATTCCCTTGTAGACATAAACCTTCATCTATAAGATTCCAGACGATAAGCTACATAAGATAAGATAAAAAACATAACTTAACCCTAAACTAACCTAACCTAAACTTACGTAAATTAATTTATGATGGTACCATAACAGTTAAAATTTAGCGAAAATGAGTATTTTTTTGAAAAATAACTCTGATTAAATAAAAAATACAGATAAATATTATTAGCAAAGTTACCTTATCCTATAAATATTATATTATGAATACAGCAAACCCACATACAATTAATATCAGATAATAATATTGATCCAAAAGTTTACAATATTACAGAAATTTGTAGTTTTATAAACTTAAGACATTTATTATACAGGATATAAAAAGACATTTATTATATGCGACTATCGAAAGAAAAAAGGACATAACCCACATGGAACAAATTTTACAGGAGGTACAAAAAACGCTTATTTAATGTTTTTTAGCCAAAGCCAACATTTCAAAGGCATAACCTTGACTCGCATGAAGACTAAAACTGGTATTTTATTTACTCAATATAATATTAATATAGTAAGTTATTTGAGAAAAACCAATAAAATTGGTTGGGCGGAGGCCCCTTTTCCTGGTCTCAAATTTCACAGTACATTCTTTTTTCAAACTTAAAAGCTAACTTTAGACACTAACCTAGGAATTTTCAGCCTTTGTCTTTTTGATAGAACGTGTATTAAGCGATACATTGTGATTAGCAAAAAAAAGCTATTTTGAAAAGTTGGGTGTTACGTTATTTTTTCTTTCCTCAGTCGATATGTAATAAAATACGTATATATTATATGTAATACAAATAAATAATTACTATAGTACACTTATAATTTGTAATAAAAAATTATAGATCTTCAAATATCTACTGTAGCAAAGTATTATGGAAATATATATCATAGATTTATCGACAACTAATTTGCTCCTTATATTATGATGGTGTCCACTTTTATAGCAAAGGTTAACTCATTGATTGCAACACCCACATTAAATTATAATATTATTTATTCCATAGTGCAGTGATATTCAACCTCATTGTTTCGTAGATCTTTGATAAGGATTCACTCGGATTAATTTAATGAACACTTTGAATTTTGATAGTCCAAGATAGAGCTTATTTTTATAAAAGCTTTGAAGAACTAAATGTAACTTGAAATTAGGGGCAAAGATTGCCAATTAATTAGACATACTAATAAGTGACGTTACGCGTTGGTGGATCGGTAAATGCGTGCTTATATATTGTTTGGAACTTGTTGGGGTGGTTTCAAATACCGTAGCTATAAAAATGCAGGACTTACAGCCGAATTCGTTGGACATATCCATGTGTTGACCTCCATAATATATATATTATAAAACAACCCATTAAGGCACTATACACATTGTATTAATCCTTGTATTTTGTCGTTTACACGATTTCCATTATTATTCCGAACAATATTTATTGGGAACATTAGCATTTGGTCGACCCAATAGCTTCATTAGCAAACATATACAATTGTCATGTCAGGAACTTGACATGTACATAAAAAGAAAAATGAGGGATATGTTTGCAAAGTGAAATAATTCCATTACGTCAATATTTAAAGTGTAACCTTTTAAACAAGTATTTTTTGTATCGCAAACCAAGCAGCATGTAAACTTGTAAGAAAAATTAATTTAAAAAAACTTTTAAAAACAAAAAAAAAATGATTAACATGTTATATAGTTATTATATCAAAAAATACTTATTTAAAAGGTTCTACTTTATATATTGGCATAATGGAATAAGCCCTCATTGAAAATATATCCTTCAAATAATTTAAGTTATTAATTAAGTTAACTATCAGATAAAACAAATTTGAATTAAAAACAACGTGTCGTTATAATGCTTCACACATTATACATTTGGAAGATTTATCGTTTAAAAAAATGTCACCTGCACGCCGCAAAAATTCTTCGCTTTCTCAGGTTTTCAAACTAAAACTTAGGTTTCTCATCACTGTCATAATATGAGGAAAGCTTCCCACTTCTGTTTATCGATTTCTTCCATCTCATGCTTTTGAGTGAGATGATTGTTTATTGATTGCATATTATCGTATTTTCGATCTCCGACTTTTGCAAATGTTAGATAACAGACATTTCATTACAACAGCAGTGACGCATTTTAAGGGGGTTTATTTATGTATAAAAAATGTAACCTCCGATTAAAAATTAAATCAAAGTATGCGGCTCAAATAAAAAAAATAGATTTGGCTTAGTAAAAAATCATCTCGGTCGCTTTACGTGTTGGAACTAATTGGGCGAAAGAGTACCTAATGAATAAAGATGGCAATAATACTTCGGTTATTGTGTGTCGACTATGGAAAGGAAAAAGGATTTTTCAAAATAGCTTTCATTCAATAATCAAGATGTATACAACTCAATAAATGTTCTATCAAATGAATATAAACTGAAAATACCATATTAGGTTTTCAATTTTGAAAATGGTTAGTTTGTAATATTTGCGAATAGAAAAAGGGCTTCCTACTTCTTGATTTTACTGTTTTTTTATTAAATAACGTATCAAATTAATAGTATATTGAATAAATAAAACACCGTCTTCACGCATTTCAAGGTTGTATCTATATAATGTTTTGGCCTGGTTCAAAATCATCTTTTGTGCCTCCGGTAAAAATTCTCTAAATTCTTTTGCATTATTAAATAAACTGGCAGTTCTATAACTTTCTTTCAATAGATTTTTAAGTCATAACAAAATCAAATGATAAATAGTAACGCAGTAGTGCTAGAACTGGATGGGATAAGTATTGTGGATGCCCCCGGAAATTCTTGTCATTCCTGGATTCCGGTGTCTTGAAAGACCGTCGGGTACTATCCGCAGAATTTACTAAGCGGAGTTAAGGGATCCTGGTATAACTGGGAAAAAAAAAATCAATTAGCAGCTGTCAGGGACATACATATAGAGAGCGGTAAAAAGAAATAATAAATATCCTCCTATATTTTATTGTTACATTTAAATACGCCACTGCAGTTCACTTAATTGACTTTATACCAATGTTAAAGATAAGTCGTTGCATTTAAATGTAATCGCTTTGAAGTAATAATTTATGAAATACATTTTTTTGAAACTTTTCTTATTTCAAAAGATCTCTTAAACTATAAAATCTTAAAGATTGAAATTTTATAAGAAGAAGAATACTAAAGGATATAATAGTTGGACTTACAATATTTAAATACGTAAAGATGATCTTGGATAACGTTCATACCCTTTTGATTTTTTATAGCACCATATAAAAATATATTAATAATAAGTTTTTTAATAAGCACGTGTCTTTACAAAAATGGTTACGGAGGTGTTATAAATTCTGTAACAAATCAATTTTTGTCACAATTCATTGTTTCAATAAGTATACATATTATTATTCATCCAAACGCTACTCAAATAGGTGGACAGGTAATTAATTGACAATTGGCAAAATATATCGTATCCCCTTAGTCTATGGTGCCTTTTTCGTTAAATTAAAACTACTATTTCTATGTCATTACATCTTTATTAGAGTCAAAAACTTTTAAAAGCATCCCACGTGGTGATAGATTAGCCAGTATAGTACCATAAAACTGTTCGATAATTAATTAACACTTGACAATCGTCAATTACGCGGGAAAGCATCCATTTATCCGCCATGTTTTTATTACGGCCTCACACAATTCACAGCCGGCCAGACATAAAAGAGTTAAAAGTTTATAAATAAGGACGAGGGCAGTGTAAGCGCACATTTATGACCCACTAAAACTATGCCTGCCCAATAAATATAAAGTTGAATTTTATCGCTTTTCTATTGATGTTATCACTCGACAGAGGCGTTAAACTTTACCTCGTAACCCAATAAACTTAAGGATTAACCCTTTCATTATGGAATTATTTTTTTATTCATACATGTTTTATACACTAATATCTTTCACTGATATCAATTCAACTAATATTATAAGATCAATCAAATTGAATACGCCGATTTGTAAACAATGCTCTTCTATTTCTAAATAATCTACAAAATAAACCGAAAAGTAAGAATGTGTATAGCATTACCACATGTGGCCACTTCCACCAACCAGGGAGCACTTGAGAACAAATTTGAGCGTATAGGGTTGGTTCATCTGACATTTCATATTTCTGTAAACACCAGTATAAATAAATTTTTCGTTAGTTTTCAAATCATAATAATTATTGAAAAAGTATAAAAGAATTTTTCAATTCTGAAATCAATTTTTTTTCGTAATGTTTACGTATTTTTTCTAGCTTAAAAATATACGACGTAATCGTAATGACTCCCCTGCATATCATTGATAGATCTATCTAATATTTGTGTTAAAAGAAATAATCAGATTTTATTAAAAAATGAAAGATCGGCTTTGAAAATAACAGCACGGGCGTACATGTGTGTTCATACTGCTCAAAGGGACTTACAATATATAAATATATATGGACTTATTATTTCATTCGAGACGGATAGTGTTTTAAATATACAGTATTGAATACATGTTAATAAAGTTTCGGATTGCTCTACGAACAAATTAAATTCACATACCTGCAGTTATTAAAATTAGCTAATATAACCAAAATACAATGAAGCATATTTAGGGGCATTTTGGAGATATTGTATATTAAGAAGTTTTTGCAAATAAAATATTTTCATCCGCAGGCCTAGGCTTTTACGCTTCTGTAGAAGTCCCACGTAAATCCTACGCTAGTCAGGTGGGTCGCATCAACATCCGCTGGCAACTAAATTGAATGTTACAGTAATATTTATTTTTTATTGGCGGTCACACACGTCGAATTTGTCCTAAAATTATCCGTCTTGCAACACCGCGTTATATTTCAAATGCTTATCCAATAGGATATACTCAATTAATTTATTGCCAAAGGGTCGTGAATCAATTTTATTTATAAGCAATAGACTTGCTCTGTTGAACATCGATGAGTATTAAGTCATCCTCTCCAACTGCTATTTCTTAATAATAATATTAATCGTCCATATTTTCCCAAGTAGAAATTTTCGGTATATCAATAGAGAGAGTCAAGATAATCGCCCCAGTGGACACTGATTCAAATTCCACGGCTGCCAAATAATTTCATAAAACTCATAGATGCAGTTCTGAACGTAACGCAGTAAATACAAGATAATCTGATAATAAATTATAATATGGCAAAGCTCGTTCTTTAAAAGCTCTTCAATGACATCAATCAAATAGGTAATTAATATTTTCGACTGATGGTGCTTTGATGGAAATTGATTTTAAATTCTAAATTATTTAAAACTGGTAAACTTCCATA